>OMLM01012448.1:6986-19944 GCA_900302695.1 Helostoma temminkii
GGCAAAACAGACACTGTCTGAACTGCAACAAAAGACAATAAAAAAGAGATTCAGTGATATGTGTTTTTAATTACAATATTGAATACATAATTTAGACATTCACAGTATAGGTTGGAAAATCTATGTGAACCCTGAGGCTACATCAACGCAGCATCCAATCTGAAAGCAGGCTTGAGGTGTGGAAGTGGGGTTTAGAGCTACTTAGACTGAAAAAAAAAAAAAAATTTTTTTTTTTAACTTTGCTTTTCAAAAGAATCTGTTGATGTGAAGCATGCTTCACAAAGATATCTCAGAAGACTTATTAATGAAGATTAACGCTTGCTGGTTTGCAGTAGACATTGTCTATAAATGGAGACTAGAGATATGGCTTCTCCCCCATAGAAGTGGACTTGCCGCTGATTCCAAACAGATTAATCAATGAGGTTAAAAAAAACAGCACAGAGCAACATACCGACATAGATCAAAATGACTTCAGACAAAAATCTGCCTTTGAAGTGGCCCAGTCAGACCCCAGATCTTAAGTCAAAGGACGTTTTACCAATTATTAAATTTAAAGGTTCACTTACTTTGTCCATCAGCAAAGTAAATGTGTAATAAAGAGAAAATGGATCATTAGATTAGGCACATTTCTTGTCTATTCTTTTGTCTAGATTAGATCACATCTAGTGCTGCACAATCACAATTGCAATGTCACCTTGTGCAATTACAGTATATAACTGCAAAATCCTACAATTTAATTAAATTGACATGTGTATGTGTGAACATGACATCGTATTCTGTGTGCGCAGTTTGCTCCTTATCTTTGCTCACAATAAAGAGATGACCAGTCATTTTCTGTTGAGGCAGTGCAGTGCGTGTAATGTATGGTTACATGACTTTTCAGTATACAGAGAAGTACTGTAAAATGAGAGACGTTACATCACACAGAAAGACTAAATTATATTAGCACCGTAATAAAGCGTGATGAATGAACAACAGTCAAAGTCCTGACTAATAAAGAAACATATAAGCCGTCTATGTCTATAAGCCGAACAAAACAAAACAGATTCGCTTGTGAGTGTCATGCCATATGGCAGGTTCTCACAGAGATGGAAAGAAAGAAATCACTGACTTCATAATGTGGTACTTGGCAAGAGGCCTTTGGCAAAGAAAGATTTCAGAAAATCATCCACACCCTGGACAAGAGGTACCAGCTGTTTGTATATCTGTGTTGAGAAATAGGCATTTCAGAATTATCAGTGATCTGTGAAACTCCCTGATAACCAAATAGGTAGACACATAAATCCATTAATTTTATCACAATCTCAATACTGGCCACAATAATCTTATATGATTTTTGCTAGATGTTGTAGCTCTAATCATATTTAAAAGTCAAGCAGCAAAAGTTAAACACATTTCCATGCCACTATATTGATATGAATAACACCATATTTATACATAATGTTGTGCTGAACCTCTAAAATTGTTGTTTCGTTAAAAGGCTCTGACTTGTTACTAAAAAGTAACAATAAATTAGGTCAAATTTCGATACATGTAGTTAATGTTCAACACATTTAAGCTGGGTTGTGTTAAAGTCTCTACATCAAGTAAAATCGATTTTTAGTCAACAGCTAGTTGCCAGGTTGCTAGTGCAGGACTGATCACACCTACACTATGCCACGGGCAACATCATAGGCTTAACACTCTGTCACCTTTGACCTCTGCTCTAGGCAGTGAAGCGCTTTATGAAGCTGGAGTGCAAGTGTCATGGGGTAAGTGGCTCCTGTTCTCTGAGAACCTGTTGGCTGGCTATGTCTGACTTCAGGCGAACTGGAGACTACCTTCGTAAGAAATACAACACAGCCATCGAGGTGACCATGAACCAGGATGGGACAGGATTTAGGGTGGCGGACAAGGACTTCAAGGGAAGCACCAGGAATGAGTTGGTATATGTCGAGAACTCACCAGATTACTGTCTCATGGACCGTGCAGCAGGTGAGTGAATGAATGAAAAAATAGGTTTTGTCATTGAGAAGTACTATGTGATTTGGCCTTTAAAAACTGAAACAGCAGAGAATGTAATCAGAGTGTGTATATTATTAATGGAACATTTCTCTGTTTTAAACATTTTATAGTAAATCTAAAAATCAGAAAACACACAAAACACCCCCAATATTCACCGTTTAGCCAGTTGTTTTGCAATTACTTGTTGCATATCACCTAAGTATATATTGATCCACATAAATTCAACATTGCCCTATACAGTCTACTCTTACTCTGTTGTTTTGATGTATCAAAAAATAATCCAATAAACTCAAAACAGTGTAACTGCCATCATTTCCTGGGTAGTTTTTCTTACATCAGCAAAACGTCAATCTTTATTTTCTAAGTATTTGAAATTATTTTGGTTATATAAATAATTTTTCATTTAAAAGTAAATAGATGCTTGATCATGTCAGTTTTACAAAATCAGAGACTCGTCCACTAAAGGCTTACATTCCTTTACAGCTTAAAGTTGAATGATTTGACCTTTAACATCTCCTTTAATTCCTAGTGTTTGCTTTGCTTTGTAAAGCTCTATCTTTCTCCTTCAATCCATCCCTTTCAGAGCGTGAAAAAGCTCACTAACTCACTGTTAATAGGTAAGGTAAGATAGCACGGTGCGTATGTGTGGTAGACATAACTTAAGAGATTCTCCCACTCCTCCCTGCTGTTAGCTTGGTTGCAGGTTGACTACTGAGAGGTAATGAAGGTGTGCTCATTGAAAGGAACACATTTCTTTCCTTGTTAAAAGGTGATCTTAAAGGAGCTTATGACCATCCTTGCCACTAATCTCCATTGTATAGGAATTCAGAGCCTAAGGATACATTCGGCCTTTTCAAACCCATCCTTTGGTTAGTATTAAGCTCCACTCCCTACAGCCTAAAGGGAATATCTGCTCTGATCCTTTTTTTCTTTACTTCATGGATGCTCTGTTATTAGGCATGGCATCTGATCTTAGCTTAGGATTTACACCTGAGTATGTAGACACCTTTGTGTTTTGGTCTCAGACCATTTTGTCAGCATGTCTAGAAACCAAAACCCTGGTGGAGTGCGGGAAAACTGATATTTCGCTTTGAAAAAAGTCATTTCCACTGGTATCCAGTGGTGGTCAATTGTCAGGATAAGCTGTTCAGGACAATTACGTCATCACTGGAGGTTTTCCAAAATGTAATGAAGCTGGGCTGATGTGTGAGTAGTTCACGAATAGGTAACCTAGTTATTGTATTTGCAACATGAAAAGTACATGTCATTGTTACTTTAAAAATAGTAATAGGCTTTTATTCATTTACAGGTGCACTAATATATTGTTCATGTGTATATTGTGGAAGGGGTCAGTCACAGTAAAAAATTGCAGAGACCGCTGGGACAGCACTGTTGACTGCCGTCCAAGTGTGCTGTCTCTATGAATGCTGTCCAATATGGCAATGCAGACCGGAGGTTTTGTCACCATACAAGACATTGTTCATGTACACACAATAAAATAAATGGTAGTCCAGAGTGCCATCCCAGCGCTGGAAAAACTGAATTAAAACAGCAAATAGCAGAGAATAGGAGACGTCTATGACCCCATTGGCTTTTGATGTTTACTGTCCCCCTCAGTGCTGACAGGCACCGAGATGACTAACCCTTAGTTTTATGACGCCGCAAACATCGGTTCTCATAAACTTTGTTTTCTGCTGCAGGAGGCAGCAATTTCCATATAAAAAGCTCTAAAAACATGCATACTACCTGTCCAATACCAAGTAAAAACTACTGTAGCTAGTGTATACAGTGGAGGATTTACTAGCTAAAGCATTTTTTTGTGTGAAAACTTTACTTATCTATTGGTAATTTGACAGAATTTAGATAGACCCATGCCACTGATCAACATTTTGAGGCTGTAATATTTCCTTATACTGTGTGCAATCTTTAGTTCTTAACTGTGTCATATATAGAATGTAGTTGGGGCTGTAATGTTGTAAAGAAAACAAAGGATAAACCATAATAGATAATACCTAATTTACAAATGTAAACTTCATGGTGCCCTAGAGGAGTTCTGCAAGACGGAACAAGACTGGACATCGTACTGCGGTTTCAGTCTCAGTTTCAGATCCATTACATTCATAATGTGTGACTTTTCTTACGCCAAAAAAGCATTTTTATTCTTTTCATCCCTTTCCAGGCTCCTTGGGCACAGCGGGTCGAGTGTGCAACAAGTCATCAAGAGGCATGGATGGTTGCGAGGTCATGTGCTGTGGGCGAGGCTACGACACCATGCGAGTCAAACGTGTCACCAAGTGTGAATGCAAGTTCAAGTGGTGCTGCGCTGTGGAGTGCAAAGACTGTGAGAACATGGTGGATGTTCACACCTGCAAGCCCCACAGACGACCTGATTGGCTGGACGTAACTTAACGAGATCCGGGCAGTCACAGTCACCAAAAACTCTAATTTCTGTGCTACTGGCTGCATTGTACGACAGGATGTATACTTGGGATCTCTTAACTGCAACTCCTCTGGTTTTTGACCCTTTGACACCTGCAGGGACTTCAGGGACCTTTATTGGATCTGTACATTTAAGACTGTGAGCATGTGACTCAACTTACATTCAGAATCATGGTAATAATAATAGTTTTTAGCATAGAGAGAGATAAGAGGGAGGCATCAAAGATATTGTAAAAAAAATTCAAAATATAATTTAAACTGACATCAAGTCTTGTTATGAAACTGCTAAATGCCATTTTAAATACAAAAGACAGGTGATGCTACTTGCTGCATCTTCGAACCAACAAAATAATGCCAAATAATCTGACTGTGAAACCAGATGGAGCCACAAACAAAACAAGGACTTTCTGTTCAAGTCAAGTGGCAGCATATTGTACTTGGTGTGCAGGTTTGATAGGTGAAAGGACACCAACAGGAAAAATGTAGCTTCATGTGGACTTTGGTCTGTTGTGTGAAAGTCACAATTTTTGCACATTATCCAACATGTTTGACTGTCAACAACTGGTTTAACACAGTCTGATTGTGTTGCCTCATGGAAAACCTTCTAATTTCTACCTCTAGTTCTTTAGCTTTGTTTGCAATTTTACTGTCACCTTCAAGCAGCTGTCCTTAGGCTGTGGTCAGACAGACACAACACAATGTCATTTAAAAAGGATCTGCACAGGCCAACTAAATGCTGAAAAATGCTAATTCAATGTAGACTACTTTATAAAGTAAATGCAGAAATTCTGTTTACCTGATGGCTGTCACAGTGGAGAATATACTGATGTTCTAACTTAGTATTTTCATACAGTATAAATTCTCTCAGTGGTATTTTAAACACCAAAGCAAGGCATCACCAACCAAAGTGTCACAAAACACTTGAATGCTATTAAAACAGTTTCATACATCCAGTGAACTGAACAGAAAGAAAGCTGAAGATCCTAATTACTTGGGAAGATATTAAACAATGTTTCTGAGTTCTGTGAGGTCCTGCTGCCATTTTAAAATCATCATCGTTCCTTCCTTCATCTCCGATGTGGAATTCTCTGTTTTGGCTTCCATCTTGTGGTGGTCGTGGGTGGAGGTTTTCTCATTACTTGTTATCATTACAAAAGGCAGCAAAGCCTGCATCTCCTGTCATCATGTTGTGACAGAACACTTTTACAATGCAATCTTATGCAACTGTGCTTTCAGTCCTTTGTGCACATATTCACTGGCTCTGACTGGTTTGTGAGAAATCAAGTATTTCATGAAACCAAGCCAAGATATTGCAAAAAAGAGCAGGGAAGTAGCTAGGAACCCCGAGTTTGACTTTTCAACATCTGGTAACGCAGCCAGACATCATGTTAGGCCATTGGAGACACAAACCTCAGAGGAGTTTATAGATCTAAATGAATCTGACAACAAGCTGTGGATGCTGAGCGTCAACAAATTGTTTCAAGTCCACGTAATGAGGAGGAGAGCCAAAGTAAAGTGCTTTAAACAAGGCACACCATGTCAAAGGTTCACAAGTCAAAAGTTAATTGCAAACAAAAGAGCCTGTTTTGAATGTAAATGAAGAGTATGTTGGCTGTGTTTTTCTTAAAGATTAGAAAGGTGACAGCTGTTCACGCACAGCGGGGGCTGACCTGAGTCCATGCTGCTCCAGTCCTCAAAATTTCATATTTCAATTCCCCAGTTCTTCTGAGTGTAACACTGTCCATTACCGAATATAGCTTGATATGCCTAAATCCACATTGGACTCCACTGGGTCTGCACTGAGCTGTAACGTGGATTTGGACTGGCAAATATTCCCATGAATTGGCGTGGGTCTATTCACAAGTCAAGCATGGCATTAAAATGATTTAGTTTTCGGTACTGTAGTTACATTTCAACAAAAATATATTTTAATCCCTTTCTGATAGTATGATTTTTTTTTTAGTATTTTAAGACTGGGGCCACATTGTAATGTAATTCTGACACAGTATCCTGATGTGCATTACTGGACATTAAGGGATATATATTTTCACTCTGGAAATTTAGGTCCCGAAATAATTGATTCCATATTAAACTCTGCTGATGCACCCTGTCATTCCCGTAAGAGGTCTTCTTTTCTTGCAGCTTTTATGGTTTCCTGTGCTTTCGCTCCGATTCACTTGTCACGTAAACGGTAAAGATAACCAGGTTAGTGTTTTAAAGGTCAGTCAGTTTAATGGCAAGTAATTCCTGTGTATATTATGCAGAAGCAACTGGACTGGGAGATGTTAACCCTCCACAGCCACAAACAATACAACGTAAAAACTCTCCTAAATTACTACTGTATATTTAAAGGAGCATAAGAAAAAGACATCGCTGGCAAGCATAAAATACACAAAGTTTGCCAAGCTGAAGTATCGGTGCTGCTTTGTACCACACAATGTGTGATCCAGTTGAAGTCTGTAAAAATAACAGGAGTGGCATGGCAGGCATTCACTGCCATCATAGTGATATCAAATGGACATCACAATTTATCACATTTCAGAGCTAAAATTGGCAGAGGGGGAGAGACTAACACTCTTGTCAACGTGGATGTTTCACATTCAGGGAAACCAGAAGAGGGAAATTTTGTAATCCATGCTTACAACAAATTATAACGAGTCAAAAACAATTATGTTTTGCCTCAGTGTGAGATTAACATGTTTAGTTTTCTACTTGAACCTGAGTAGTCCTCCGCTCCAACACACTTCATTCCATATTACTACATATGTATGATGTACCTTACAGCAATATGGAAAATGTGTTTATATTTGTACCTTGTGAAATTGTTGCTCTCTGGACTATTTAGAAAAATCTTTGGCAAAATGTCCCAGTGATTTCACTGTTTTTCTTGGACTAGGAGATGCCGGTTTTGACACCATCTTGCAATTAAGAGCTTTATGTGTACAAGGAGTTGGACTTCTATTGTGTAGTGTGTTTTTTGCCCTTGATTAGTCACATAGTACCAATTTGTTGAAAGAAGAAAGAGTCAAATCTACATATACTGTAGACTACATCTCAAATATGGTATGAATAATTCAAAGAAAAAACTAATATCACCACAGGCACAACAGTCCTCAGTGGGAATATCTTATAAACTGAAATGACTAAAGCCACCAGCAAGCCACCTGGGGTGAAGCAGCATCAGGCACACAAAGCATTAAGGTTAATGAGAGCAGCAGAGTGAACCAGAAACACAGAAGGTCCAAGCACCTTGGCAGTTTTGCTATTAGAGTAAGGCAATTCTGCACTCACAGTGGAAATATTCAAATATTGCTAAGCTCAATGTTAAATGTGTAGCAAAAAAGCAACTACTAGTTGGTGAACTCATGTTATTGCAGGTATTACCAGGTAAACACTTCATCTTTAGTCATCTTTATATCCATGAAAACAACATACAAAACTACACCTTAATATACACTTTGTTTACAACAGGACAACCAACAAACCGTTTAAAACAATAACCTGGGGTAAATATGCCACTACCACTTAACCCATAAATGGGCGAGCATGAATATTCATATTTTCCCACTACATAAAACTTTGCTGATGTTGTCCCAGAGATGAAGACAGCATAAGGACAGAAATGTGAAAATGTGGATGGAGCAACAGGCCAGACAGCAGCTTTAGCTGCTTAATACTGTCAAGGACACAAAACAGCTAAACATTCATGTTAGCACAGCCAGCACTAACCTTAGCAGGGTGAGGTGAAGAATGAAACCCAGGGAATTGTCACCTGGAGCCCGTAGCTGACAGGAATACTGTCTGCTTTGAGGTGGCGATTGAGGCCGTCAGCTGATGAATGACTGATGAACTGATAAAAATGCCACATTAGCAGCAGACTGGGCTGCAATGGTGGAAGCAGCAACTGCAGCAAAGGTTACCACACTTTGTTAGCAACAGGCTAACATATCAAAACAGTTGGCATGGCAGTTTAAATACCCCGCCTTTTTGCCGGGGGTGCGTTCAATATATGTCCCTGCTGGTATTTCATGTTACATGACAGTGGAACAGTTCAAAAGAGGTTTTCTAGTTGAAACACAGGTCTGAACCAACCTGGACACAGGCCTTTAAGTATAAGAGCTTCTTTTTTTTTTTTTCAAGTTTCAGTATGTGACTTGATAAACATTTATTGAGTGAGAGCAAGAGGAAAAAAAAAACAAGTAAGTGTCACTTGTGATATTAACTCACTAGGTAGTTGTTAGATAATAAATTTGGCTTAATGCAAAAATATATTAAATATTCAATTATTGTAATTCATAAGTATGAACAATTATTAAACCACATTTTATAAAGCTATGTGGCAGAGATGGTAACTAATTAAACATTGTATTTAAGTGCAGTTTTACTCCACTACAGTTGAGAAGAAAATATTTTCCTCCACAGTCCCACTGAGAAAATTTTAATTTTCCTTTATAATTTGCATATTTGTTTTTGAAAGCTTGTCAACCAGATCTGGACCAGACCTATCGTTACAAGTAGGCTACTTGCACTTTTACTTGAGTACTGAGTACTTCTGCTACCTCTGATATTTGCACACTTAAAATAAATGCGAACACTGAAACAGACACATGGATAGACATAACACCACTAACTTCAAATGAACACTATGTTCTTTTAGTGCAACAGGGTGACCTTCAGGGACACACTTGACACAGATCCCACTTCACAAGAGTTCATCATGCTTGTGAGCTTATTGGGCTTGTACCAGGGTATGAATCTTTTATTAAGTGGGTCAAGTGTCAGGACTGCATTATCCTAATAAAGATTAAAATTGATGATTTTATTAAAAAAGACCACCCACCTTTCCCAAAAAACATAGTGGCCCCTAAAAAATCTTTTTGTTTTTGTATTTTGTCTAATTTATGCCTCACTTTCCTGCAGATTTTTGCTTATTAAAGGAGAAAGACCCCCTTTTTTTCTTCATAACTCTATAACCCTGAGTTTGAAGCTATCCACAGTGGAGGTCAGTGAGCAATACAAGTTTCAACATGCCGCATGAAACCCTCTCTGCCACTGAGAGAAAACACTTGAGGACACATCAACAGTGCTCAATGGTGACTTTCATTACTGCTGCTCACCACTTAAGCATGAGTGTATGGAGTATGATTATGGCACAGTTGTTCACTGGGACCATGCCATGTAAGCATCTGCTGATGGTGGCAGAGTGGTATAATCATAATGGTGGGCATGATGGCTCTTAGCCTTATATAGTCCAGGATCAGCAGTACCATGACAACAGTAGTAGTCTGTCCCTGAAGAAGCCAACTCCTTATCAGTGGCGGTTTTTAAAGATGGGGTAAATGACATCTGCATTAAAAATGGCAGCATTTATAATGTTATGCTGAAAATAATTAGCTGGAGTGTTTTCCTGTTCATGCATTCTTAGAAGTCATATAGTTTTTAATCAGACAGAGCACACTTTTCCTGTTTGTCCTTCCTGTACCCAAGTTAAGTAACTGTGTAAAGTTCTAGTTCTGCTAGCTCCGTATCGGCACGTCAGAATTTAAATGTCACACATGGAAAGAAATTGAATTGAAAAAGTAATTTATTGTGAGCTTTGCTTTCATCCAAGGGTGTTGTTCACACATTCTCCTGTCTTCAGCATGTAGTTTTACATTACCAGTGCACAAAATTCATGAAATTAAAAAAATGTCTTCAGAAATTAAACAAATACTTCAGGCCAGAGTTAAATGCTAAACTACATCTTCGTAGTTTATACCAGTTAGTGCTGTGACATCATAAACACCTTGTCCTTTTTTCCTTTTTCATGAAAATTTTAAGAATTCTGTTGAAATTGTATTTTGAACATATATTTATCAAATTTAAGTTGCTACTAAACTTTACATCAATATTGTGGTTAATGTAAACGCCAAATTAGTGTTTAGTTAGTGTGATGCACTAAAAAGGCACTTTATCACATTTTTCGTCTGTGTGATGTCACACTCACAGTTAATGAGCCATAAATATTGTCTATATTGTTGTAGCTGCCAAAATATTGGGTAAAACAAATTGAGCCAAACATGTATACGTTAAAATATAAGAAAACCTGTCCGTGTTTGTAATAAACTGTTGGCTTGATGTGATGTCACAAAATTATGTCAGTGTTTATGTATTTTTTATAAATAAGAATAATTACATCATTCGCAGTCTTACTGTAGGTGTGTGTTGGATAGAATAAATGTATAATAAACTGCATCATCACATTTGTTTCAGAGGAATTATTACATTATACTTCACAACAGAGTGGAACTGGTATCTCAGCCTGTGGACTTTGACAAAACAGACAGACCTTTCATAGATGAAACAAAATGTTAGGAGCAAACAGACACACACAATGGCAAGAATATTGTTTGCATTCAGTTAAATGGGATATTACATTGTACAATACGTCTGCAAGTCTGTTCATGTTACTTGTCATATCTTTACGCTACTCAACATATCTGTAAGAAGGCCTGACTGAATATTCTCAGTGAATATTTAGAGCCAGCGAAGGTTCCTAATGTTCCTAAAAGAAGAAATCCAATACTGTATATTTATAACTACCGTTCTGTTCTATGTACTACAGCTTTTTCTTACACTGACTGTGCTGTGTGATTCTCATATGTACTGTACATTTGGATGTTGCAGGGGCGGTGGTTGCCGCAGTGATATAGTGCTGAGATGTCATGCCATGGTAACAACTGTTGAACTGCAGAGGCATTGTATACACTGCAGCCACTCCAAGGCTGTAAATCACAGCTCTGTTTTTAGCTGGTCTCACAGACTTTTTAATCTGCCTCACTGGATGTCTGCAGGGAACAGAGGGTTGATATGGGACACATAGGGACCCATATGGTAGGTGTACATCATTATGGGATCTTTCTGACACAAATAATTATGCTGGGAAGAAAGATAACTTGTGTTATTAACATGTGAGTTTCTTGTTGTCAATAATTGTTTGATTAGGCAGTACTCAGAGGACAATAAATCAGTTTTAGCTTTTTTCATTATTTAATTTATAATTGTGAATTGATAGATATGCGCCCCTGAAATATTCCTAATTAGATTTTTGTACCAAATCCAGAGCTATGCGCTGTCAGATACTGAAAGGTCTTGAATTACTCCATGCTAACACAATGACAAATGAATGGCCAAGTGATATCGCTACAGATTGCATTTTCTAAATGTGTTCTTGGAAAAGCTCTGACTGCTAGAACAGTGTGGGAGAGCATCTTAAGGGTGGTATTGCTGTGTTGATACAACCTCAGCCAACATAATCAGTAACAATGCAGCAAGTTGACAGTAATGCTGAAGACAGGAGAGCAAACACTTTTTGTCTGGGGGTTTGGAGTGGTATTGGTGTGTCTCTTTGTGCATCTTGTGTGTGTATGTGTGTGTGTGTGTGTGTGTGTGTGTGTGTGTGTGCGTGTGCGTGCGTGTGTGTGTGCGTGTGTGTGTGTGTGTGTGTGTTGGAGATGGGGGTCAGATCTGAGTCAGCTGGTGCCAAAAACTGGAAGGCATGAAGCTTTCCATCTTGTCTGCGAAGAATCCCAGAGGTGCAAAGAGTGTGCTGAAGAACTGAAAAGAAGAACATGCAAAATGAGCCTTTAGTAGAAGAAAATCTCATTAGAAGTTGTCAATCCCACAATTTCACCAAAACAGTATTATGGAACCGTAAATTGCACCTGAAGTAAGATAACTATGACTGAAAAGAAAAAAAGAAAAAGATTTCAGTTCAAAACAAAGTTTTGATTTGCCTCCTTATCCTGTTGTCCTTTCTGAAAACAAGAAGTGTGACATTACAAGTACTAGTTTTGCTTTATTTGTCAAAACAGCTGAAACAGAGATAAGTGAAAAGCTTTTCTTCAGGAGACACAATGCAGTTTAGATGCAAAGCATGATTTATGGGGCACATTTGAGTTGCAGCAGGGTGGTCCTCAACTGAACACATTAATATAGGCCTACATAATCCAGAAGCTTCCTAAATTACAGAGAAGAGCAAGACAGAGCAGTATTACCCTTGTGTTATCATTTTGGTTGTAGAAACAGGGCTGACAGCTCAATACATTTATCAGATTTTCCGTCATTTACATGTCAACACACTTATTTGCAGCAAATAAACCATCTTAATATTTTCTTATTCTGTCTCTAAATAAAAAAAAACACCCAGGGAACATTAAATAATATTATTAAATCATTATCAAGTAAAGTAAAACTTTCAAACTTTTTTATTAAAATGCAAATTGTATTAATGAAATAATTATTTTAAATCATTTAATAAATGGGTTAGAGGAGAATAAAGAATATCTATGCTTTTCTGTGATTTCTACACATTTTTCACTGGGCACATAGTGCAAATAAAGAATAACTCAATGCTTAATGTATTTTAGACTAGTGTCACATTATTCATGTTGACCGATTGTCTGCTGGTAGGACAAATTCTTATAAATTTAATAGTTACACTTTTTCACAGTAATATTATTCCAATAATACTTTT
>OMLM01012448.1:26788-41529 GCA_900302695.1 Helostoma temminkii
TCTTCCTCTCGCTCTCAAAAAAGCCGTCCATGAGATGAAACAACACCACACTACAAAGGCTAAACTGAGACAAAACTCTGCTGCAGCTGGTTGTGTATGACTCTGTGTGTGTGTGTGTGTGTGTGTGTGTGTGTGTGTGTGTGTGTGTGACATCTAATCCTGTGGGTACTGATGGAAAAGACCCAAGAGATATCCAGTGTAGTCCCATATCTGCCCTGGTTCAGTCTGGTTCACTCTATGCATTGCTGTTGCCAATGTATCTGTTGTACTTTATATTTTCAAGATTACTGCATTATCTTGTAACAGTACTCAGTACTTAAAATAACCTTAACAATATTCATAATGTAACTTAAATAAATGTCAAAGGGACTAAGGCTTACACTGCAGGTGATAAAATGAATTGCAAGCTACATGAAGACCTACACTGACACCTGCTGTTCAGTCAGCATATAGCATGTCTGGAATGAAGGTGGTTCTGTTTGAAAGCTGCTACACCTGTTACTGCAGACATACCTCATCTTAAATTGTCTGACTAATTGTTTACCTGTCTGTCTTCTTGTCTTTTATGTGTTTGTTTAGTGTGCAACCTTTACACACAACAAGAATTTCACCTAGCCGTGAATGAATAAAAACAATAATTCATGTAATACATAAATTCCATGGAGAGTGGAAAACAGATATAGCACAAGCAACACAGGTAGTGCCACAAGTAAAATAGTTTAGACAATTCTAAACAGTTCAATCACTGGAGGAGGAGATGCTTGTGGGGATGGACAAGGAGAGAAGGAGAAATTTTTAATACCAGAAAGAAAAGATAGTTTTCAGGTTGATTCAAGTCAAAGTTACTCGAGTTCAGAACCTAACATCACGTCACAATGTGATCAACTGGTTTTACAGGCTCACAATAGGACTCTAGGCCACACTCACAAGTCTGATTACTGACCTTTGGCACATGTGGATTGAATTCAACAGCTCTGTGAATGGCCTCCACAGCATTCATCTCTGCTGTACTTAGCCCCCGCCGGGATGCTGCTTCTGGACTAAATCTGTAGCAACATATATATAGATGCTGTTTAAGATGTTTTTTGGTTACTGTACCTGTATAATTCTTTAATTACATTGAAGATTCAGTGTTAACAGATGTTTGGTACATCATAAATGCAATGTTAACTCACTTATCTGATACAGCCCGTGCTTTCAGCAGTGCAGATGTGTAGCATATAGTGGCTGATTTTGGCAAGCTGATATCTACAATGACAGAATTGCAGTAATGTGACAAAAGCCATGCAAGACATTTTTGGGAAAAAGTGAATAAAATATTAGTGATAATAATGACAATAGGTAGGTAAATAATTTGTTGATTAATCAAATATTAAATGTTCATCTGGTTTAGTCGTACCATCATATTTGGCGAGGACTGCTTGGACATCAGCATACGCCTGAAGCTCTAGAAGTGCCTCCAAAAGGTTTTCGTGTATGTTTAGCATTCCCAATAGTGGGAACTCCTTCATTAACTGTAAACAAATAAATAAACATGCAACATTGCAACCTATGGTAGCATTGTCATTATGTAGACATTTAAATGCATCAGTTAGTTACTCAGTTCGACAAAGTGTACACTAAATGTCTTTATACAGAGACAGAAAACTCACATCTCTCATCATTTTCACTGCTTCTTTAATTCGTCCCAGCTTGCGTGCACACATTGCCAGTCTGCGTTTAATGTACACTATTAAGTTGATATCTTTTCCAGCTGTGGATGTCAGACAGAAAGTAAAGAATAACGTTAATAAACAAAATGTCAAAATGACAAAAAACGCTTATTTAAAACAGACAGACAGAATGATTCTGACTTTTTATATTTCATGTAAGTTAAAGCGTTTACGTAGGCTTAAACGTGTCATTAAACTTTTATTACAGATGATGGGTGTGGTCTCTTCTAGCTGCATATGTATATGTACAGTATATTGTACATTCAGGTCCATCCTTACCAATACTTAGCGCTTTCTTAAAGAGACGTTCAGCTTCTGTGATAGTTGTGGCTTCTTCCTCTGCTAGAAGCACATAAGCTGCAGCACATCTGCACACAAACACGCACAAAAGTAAGACACAACTGATTCTCAACTGCACATCATCATACTGAGTTTTCCGTTGTGGTTGTTTTCATATGTATTTCATTCAATCAATGCAATAATTTGAGTATGAAACTTATTAAAAGGTCATAATATGATGATATTAATTTATTTGTGCTCTTAACTATCAGTACACCCGGAGACTAGGTTAAAGTATTCCCATTTAAACTGCAGTACAAGAGCAGATGTTATTTACAAGACACAGATTATATTTATAAATAAAGTATTAAGAAGATAATATGCATCTGTGCAAGAGAAAGACTCACTCGTGGTTAATTTCTATGGCCTGGTAAGCTGCTCTGATCCTCGCTTGAGGATTTCTCTCTCTCCAGGCTTTCTGCATCACTGTAAGGAGATAATGACCTCAGGCTTATTATGGATATTACCTTACAGTCCTGACATTTGCAAATGCGAACATCCAACTCAACTCAAATTTAACGTGTCTTTGGCTGAAACTCACCAGCATCTTCTGGCCTCAACTGCTGAGTGTCTCCCGTGAAGAAAGTCTGATGGTCTTGAGCAGACAGGTTCATATCATAGTATGTTAAGGGCTCCTTCCCCGTTACCCAGGTGTACCTGTAGTCCAATAACATACAAAAGAAACTTTGTGTTGTTGCTACACTTTTATGAAACAGATCTAATCAAATGAAGTAGTAGTTTTGTATTCTTTTTTTAATAAATATATACCTAAAAGTAGTGCATGTTGGTAAATGTTTTAAATTATAAACCATCCCTACTAAGTACTACTGTAAATATTTGAATCACACATATAAAATCTACACATACCTGTTGTACTCTGCTCCTCTGAACAGATTTAAAGGGTTCCTCCACACCTTACACTCTAATAAAGGGAAGATATTGTTGTTGCTGCTTGTGGAATTATGAACAGTATTGTTGCTGTCATTGTTATTATGTAAATTAATTATTATTATTATTATTATTATTATATACATATATTTACCTGAAACACTAGGTCTTGGCTCTGCCTCACCATTAACTGACGAGAACAGACCAGTCGTGGAGCTGCTCTCCACTCCTCCCAGCAGAGGCCGCAGGTGGCTCACTGACACTTGTTCAATGAACGAGGTCCCATATTTACGAAAATACCACCACTCAAATATCTATATGAAAACATAACAGCAGAGTTATCTTTTTTTAGTACTAGTAGAAGTATTGTGTTGATATCCCCGCACTGCGGCTCAGTAAGAAAAAAAAACATCACAGGGAAATATCCACTGCAGCAGATAACAGACTAAGCTGCATATTAACATATTTACAGCAGCAATTTATCCATATATTTACATTTACTGTCAAATGCATTTTAAAACAGAAGGAAGACTGTAGATTCGAACCCACTTCACTTACATCGAAAGTGCATTACAAAGACCTAATGTCCAAGATGAACATGGGCAATGATTAGACCAAGCACAGCCTGTATCACTGTTCATGTGGGCACACAGTTATTATTTTAAAACAGACTGAGAACCAATGCTAAAGCAAATATACATTCACAAATATTAATAAGCAGAATAACTGGTGATGAATATATTTCAACGTAGTACAATAAATACAGTAAGTAATGGGATAACTCACAAGGATGAGTCCAGATATGAGAGAGGAGGTTCCAGTGAGAGCCACATAGAATTTAGGGGTCAGTGTGTTCAAAAACACTGAGGCTGAAAGAAGAACAAGGAGGGATACTTTCATCAGTGCCACCTGCGCAACCAGAGCTGTGACATGTTAGTGCTCTCTGCTGCGACGATGTGACAGAAAGTCATTAACAACAACAGCAAAACCAAAAGCAAAAGCCGCGGTGGGTATTTCCTCGTATATAACCACACTCACTGCAGCAAACTTGGTAACTCAACAATAAACTACTGAATCTTAACGACGAATTGTACGCTATTGTGGCAACTACCTCCCGACAAAACACAGTTTTCTACTCGACTTAAACCTAGCAAAAAAGTCGCCTTTATTTGTGCCTTAATCATTCAGGCTCGGAGCTGTCAAACCAGTACCAAGTCCCGCTAAAGCCAGAAGCCCGAATGCTAACAATAGCTAGCTAGCAGTTGCATGAATTCACCTGAGGTAAGAGTTTCCTGCAGTTTCAGCGGGCTCCACAGGACGTATATCATGATCAGCACCATGCCGAACCAAACGAAGCAGACGTAGGTCCATGACCAAGAGAGCCAAGACTTTAATTTTTCTGTGAATCCAGGAGATTGAGGATTACTGCCAGTGGTGTCCTCCATGTTTCTCCGGATGTCTGTAAACAGAGGGATCACGTGACCACGAAGTAAGTGGACTTCTATTTTGAAATCTGTAACAAAAAGCATTTCCGGAGGCTACAGAAAATAAATATAGGATCAGTACGTAACTAAGGACGTTTACTCAAGTACTGTACTTAAATACAATTTTCAGGTACTTACTGGGGTATGTCCATTTCATGTTACTTTTACTTTTGCTGCAAATAGCTACAAATCAGAGGAAAATATTTAATATTTAATATACTTTTCCTCCACCATTTTTAGCCTACTTCACAGCATTAGTTACTAGTTATTTTATGTAGGTTTAGATTTAAAAGAAACTTATAAACTAATAAGATGTTGATGTATTATTATAACATTTATAATTTTGTATATGAAGTGATGGGAGATGTATCTGAAGTAAAGGTAGCAATTCTATTATTAAAAATATGTTAGCATAAGTAAATGTATTTGGATTTAAATCTTTTTAAATGTATAAATGGTCATGTGCACGTACATTTCAGAGACCATTACTAGATGAATTATTATAAATTCATTACTACTCAATTATTAGCAGTGGCTAAGTAGGCTAGGCTATGTTAGTTTTAACTCCACTACATTCCCTAACCCTAACCCCCTAACCCTCTCAAAACAAAATATAATCAAATAAATAGCCATATGTTAATATATACTAGCACCTGGCAGTAGCCTACTTAAAAAATAGCTCCACCTTTTTCAGATGTGCAGTTTTTGTTCAACACCACATCCCTAGTGAACAGAAATATTTGGGCTTCTTTTATTTTTAAGAAACATTATTTAAGAATTTGTTTGTAATTTGCAGCACAAATGTGACATAAGTTCACTATATATTCCTACTTTTAAAACGTTTTGTTTTCTCCACCTCTGTTTTGTAGTTGATTTATTTTATATTTTCTTCTTGCAGATGATTTTTATGAAACTGTGTAACAGCTTTAGAGATTGACTGGAATACAGTTTGTCATTCTTGTCTACTTTCCACATCTGATGCACTATTTTTGAGAGGAAAATACATTACTTTTTCTAACACTACATTCATCTGTGAGACCAGAGTCAACAGTTACTATGAAAATGTATGTGTCCCCAGGAAACGCAAATATGTTTGCCACTTATGCTCAATAACACATCCAGTAACAAGTAACTAATTATGCTATTATCACATTCCCATCATGATACCAATTGATTAATCAACAATTTATTTAACGCTGCACAACTTAATATAATTGTAATGATAATTGGACAGGTTTGACAGAAAATAGACTTAACATTTATCAAATATTAGCTAAATACACACCATGCACACCGTGCTACGCACGCACTAATACACAGTATTATTCAAAAGCTGTATTTGTGTTTGCTTTGCTTTAATCACAAGCCTGATAGATATGGGCTTCAAGCTGTGGAGGATATTTACTGACATTCATTGTTTAAGCAGTACATGTGGGAAACTGCAGGCAGAAATTGTCAGCATTTATCAGCTCATTTCTCAGTCCACAGCAGAATGTAGTACTATTCATGGCCAGTAAGTGGGGCCATCACATCATACAACCACTCACCTTCTTTGCCAGCCACTACCTGCAGGTGGAGACAACATTACTTCCTTGTAGCCTCTGAATTCAATACATTTCTTTAATATTTTAGTCATTTATCTTTTCAAGCATGCAAATGTACTGTGTTTTGAGCTAATGTTTGTGACAACTCAATCACCAAACAATTTTTTAGCTCTCAGGCTGGAGTTGGATCAAAATGATATGACATTGTTGCAACTGCCAATCACTGTACATTTACACTCTTCTATTTCCACGATTTACACATCACTAGTTATACATACTCCGCCATAAAAGAACCGACTCAATAAAAAAGGCTGTTGCAAGATAGGGTTGAAGAATATTTTTGGATGTGTACGACCTACAGCACTTCTCACCTTGTGTGACGGACTCACATTTCGTAATGGTGCGGGAATAAATGTGATTTGTTGGAGTGTATTCTAGTTGGAGGTTACAGTCATTGAATGACAGAGAGCCAGATTTGGTCCTGCTCACACATGCCCTTGGGTGTTTTCTGCCTGATGCTGATGGACAAGCACACGCAGGGTTAAAGGCCTGTCATATAAATCAGGTACAATCACTTTAGAGGTGAAAACATGCATGATGCCACTGACGGGGAGGAAGAGAGTGGGGAAAGAAAAGAAGAATGAGAGAGGAGGGGAAGAGGAACACGACAGTTCTGTTGATGTTATCTGGAGTTTATAGCCTGACTTGTGTCTGGATATATTTCCAGCCGAAAGAATATTTCCAAATAACCTCTGCTCAGTGACTCATTCTTTGATAAAATATACATGTATCTTCCAAGAATATGCAGGTTAAAAGTCTTCTTAGCCTTCTTTTGTATTTTTACTGCACAACTTTAAATCATTTAAATGTCAAAAGAAGTAAAATAAAACACATTATAAATATATTATAAATGAGTGCACTGACATTTGCAGAACCTCTGCAAACATAATAATTACGTATTAACTAACATAACAAATTTAAATAAAAGTTTACTTTTATAGCCAATAAATACCAAAAGTAAGATTCAACATTGACAAACAGTGACATTTATACAAACAATAGATAGTACCTTAGTACAAAGTGTGACATGACCTGCTCACAATGGTCAGTCATCGCTCTGTCGTGCAGAAGCAATAGTGTTCGTCATTCTGCAGTCACCTGTATACTTAAGGTTCATTTACAATTGCACTTCTGGTATCCATCCAGCCATTCTGGACTTCATGTTCTGTTTATGTAGTTTTTTTTCTTTTTCTTTTCTCAAAGCTTTTAAGAGTCTTCTAATCATACATAATTGATCAGGGTTTTCACTTAAATGCACTGCATTTCTCACTCTCATTATTACTTAAGAGGCTGCTCTTTAAGACTTACCCAGCGTTCTGTTGATCATATTGTTCACAACGCCAACTGTTTAAAAGTGTGCACTCAAAATACTTTAGGCTATTTTAGGCTAATGTTATCATTTTCTTACTTCACATAAAAAAAACTAATCATGTATTGATGTCAGTGAAACATTTCAGTGTGAGCTCAGCAAAGATTTGGCAAGAGTGTAATTTTAATGAATAATAAAGATTGCTTTAGTGCACTGTGTATGTACATATATACTATTTGACTGGTCGTTTGTCAGCTCTACATTTGGTGGTCCCTGCTGATGGAAAACATCAAACTTTATGAAACTGGTTCTTGTCTCCCACACTGTTTTCTCTCTGTGAGTTTATGTTACTTGTCTCAATGAAGGGACTCTCCCTTTACATCTCATTTCTCTCAAAACACTTCATTTTCAGAAAATGTGTGGTCTTTTTTTTTGCATCAGGAGACCATGCCGTTTGACCACATCTGAAAGCAATGCTGCCACAGATTATTAGTTCCCCCATGCCAGACTCACATAGCAACATTTCAACCCTTTTCTCTGTAAATCATGGATGCACATAATTTAACAACTGCAACTGCTAATGCTCCATAATTACATTAATGACTAATTCGGGGACAATAACACAATCAAAAGAGCGTTGAAGTTACATCTTCTGTGACACAAACCTGTTTTATTCTTAAGCACATGACATTTTAATCGCTGTACTGTATTTAATGACCACTGGGAATTGTCATGTAATTGATTTGCTAAATAAAATCAACAAAATATAAAGTGCAATCATCATCATTATCAGCAACAGCTATATGGGAACAAACATCAAACATGGAATAACAGCTTAAGAGTGAAGCAAGCTGCCTCTTGTCCTGTGTGTACACTGGCTTCTTTATTGTATACAGCTCCAGTCAACTGTAAGTATAAATGGAAGAGGCAGAGATGAATAATACATATGAATTACCTTCATGCAGTCTTTTTCCTTCCCTGTGCTGCAAGAACATCATTTTTAGTAACAATAAAATAAAAGACAAGGTGCCGAATAAAAACCAAGCTGCTGTAACAGCAGTGTCAATAGTTGCAGAAGCTTGTAAGGTGTTATGTTACTTTCAAAAAGGTGTTAAATAAAGTGTAACTGCAAACAACAAGAGTAATGAAAGTCTGCTCACTAAAATTAAAGCTGCACAGATAGAGCAAATCCTGTCTTTTTAATGTTAATAAGGCTGCTTGTGTTTGTACTGTGAAAGGACGAGTTTACCATCATTGCAAGTTGACGTACTTTGTTCACATTCTTTCTTATCTTTCTTTTGCCCAGTGTTATTTATTTATATATTTTAATGCAGATTCCCTCAACTTGCACCAGAATAACTTTGCTTGTCAGTGTTGAGAAAGCAGATATGGATCCGTAAAGAAAGTCCTAATTCATAATCCCAATATAGACCAAAACGTCATCCAAACAGCAATACATGTCCTCAAATGACCTTGATTTATCCTGGCACTGTTTTGATAGCTGTACAGAAAGTTCACAGATATTACACATACGAACACTACAGTTTTAATAGGATGGAAAAACAGACAATGCTAATGTTTTCTCTGCATTATGAATGCTAGCATGCTGATATTTAGCTGGTGTAACATGTACCATCTCAGTTTGGTATGTTAGCATGCTATCATTTGCTCATCAGCACTAAAAGCAATGTTTAGTCACAACAAATAGGCAATCACATTTTGCTCTAGAAATCTTTATAGGATCACCGAAGTCAGCAGGACTCATCCTCTGTTTGAGCAAATCTTTTTTTTAGATATTAAAGTGACGTATTGATCAGTGAATGGTGGCATCTACAGAGGACAGCCACTAGCATGGTTACGTGCATTACTAAATGACTATTTCCTCATTCACATGTCACAACACAATAACAAAAACACCAGACGATGAACATAACAATTCACTGACAGACATCTTTATCTAAAACCATCATCATGCAGTTGAATGTACATAAGCTCTGCTAGTCCATTCACAGAACCTGATAAGATTTGACTGCAATCACGTGTAGGAACATGACTTTGTCTTTTAGTCTCCGACCACAGTCAACAGGCCTTGATTGCAGTTACTGCTTTTGAGAATCATGTAACCTTTATGGGATGGTTTCAAAGATGACTCATATGCTAGCTAATTTTAGAGGGCTTTGAGCTTTAGATTGGCCTTGAAGTATACATTTATAAAACATGAAACAGAGTTACATAGACAAAGACTGAGACGTACTCAGCTGCTGTCCATAATAGTCTCACGTTCAGTCTCAGTGAAAAACAAAATGGAGAAAGCAACCTTGACTATTTAGATGTGCTTTACACTACTGCATAGTCCCTAACAGCTCAGCAGCAGTACTAAAATGTGCATGTATAACTAACGCCTGTGTAGAATTAGAAATTTGATGATATTGGTGGGTGAGCATGGCCTTTACTGACAGTAATTTAAGACAGATGTAGTAGGTGCAACCCCCCACCCCCGCTGCGTATGGCAAGTAGAAGAGATGTGAAATGAAACTGCATTAATGCAAACTGAATAATTGAAATGAAATAGAGTTTTCTTTCCCACAGAACAAGATGAGTTCATTAGGCATCATCACAAGCTAGAAAGGCACTTCTTTGGCTTAATAGATCTGAAATGTGCTGACTTAACAGAGCAGACATAATTAATAATAATAATGCAATAACTCATGTGTTAACCGCTATTAATAAACAATCTGTTCAGTTAGGAACAATCAAAAAGTGTCAACAACTGCAAAATGATATTGATGCTACAGCGATTTTAAATTGTTGTCACACTTTAAGTGCAACACTTGTAGACATGAGTTAAACTTGTAAAGATATTATCACATAGAAACTGTTATTATAATATATAATCTATATTGGAGCTAGTAGATGAGGCAATGTTCAATTAAAATTTCATATGTTACTTTTATGGGTTTCCATAGACCAATGTACAAAAAAACATAAGAAACAGAGAGACAGGGAATAACAAAATTTACATTATGGTCCCAACAATATGTTGAGATAAATCCTACACATACGGGATTTAGATCTGTCACTGTAGTTGCATGAAAACACGTCTCCAGCAGACAGATTAAGACATGCTGGTGGGTTGCTGAGAGAAAACAAAATACAACTCTGAACAACAGTTAATTCCGCTGTTGTGTGTTTGACCTTTAACAGCGAAACAAGAAATGTTTGTGTCACCTGGAGAAAACTATGACGATTAACACGGCTTCTCCCCGATCCCTGACGTCACTACAAATCAATGTTAGCTGGCCACTGGTATTTGTGGTTGAATACTGAGTCAGACATCAGGAATAACCCGATTCAAACTGACAGCAGGAGGGAGAACGGTTACCTTTCATATCTGTGGGAGTCTTTTTTGCATGAGGCGAAAAACTGGGCCAAAGAAAAGATCTTCTAGTACAATGATAATATCTATGTGAAGTGTGTGTGGGAATTAACTGACTCAGTTTTTTTTTTCTAATATTTTGTCTGTTGTGACAGAGGAAGAAGCAGCAGAGTGAGACGGAGACGGATGATCCACTGTGGCGACCCATAAAAGGAGCAGCTGAAAGAAGAATAAGAAATTTCTCCTTTGAGCGCAAGCACCATGATTACTGGTAAACAAGAAAGTTTTCAAGTAGGTAATCAGTGCTTTAAGAGCGGGAGTTCTTGTCAAATAAATGATTGACAGCCTGAAAGCAGAACACATTATGTAATCGTGCCTAAGTAAATGGTAAGAGCATAACGGTAAATAATATAGTTATGTAACTCAGCCACTGAGTCTAAAGAACACAATACAGGAATAAAGTGAAGTTAATGTGCATACGTGCCAGTTAAACAACCAAAAAACATAATATTTAACTTCCAAAGATTTGCCTTACATATAAGTGCCCACTGTAGTGACCAAATACATTTAGATGGCTATGGACTGCCAGGGTGATGCCAGTCAACCATGTGGTAATATGCTCCCTGTACTGACCTCCAGAATGATCTAACCATAATAGACATCCTGATTGTCCTGGCAGTGTCTCTACAGCCTTCCATAAAACGCATTGTGAGACTGTGCCAGTGTGGCTTAAAGACTGCAAACTGCAGCTTCAGCCCATTTAAAAATACTGACTGCTACGAAACATTTTCTTTTGGAGTAAAAAAAAAATATAGATTCTGTCTTTGAAGTGATTTTTTTCTTCTGTGCACATTTTGTGATTCACAGAAGCTGTGCATTTCCAAATTCTTTGCCATCTGTGTAAATGTGATACCTCTCCTTAGTACAATGAACTGGAAATGGAAGCTGTGTTTCATATAATCCCCAAATCCATCCAACTCTCACATCCTATCATGCAAATTTGGAGCAGTTTGAAGAGAATCCGGTCTCCTAACCATATGCCTGAGCTGTGTAAAAGATACAACAATTTATTATGCATGCATTGCACCAGGCTTATGGTAATAAGGTATTAAATTAGTGCTGGACATTATTGCTCTTCTATATCACTTCTACTCAAAAGATTTTCATATGAGCCACATAAAACAGAAAAAGGAATAAGATTTTAGAGCAGATTTGTAGGGAACCATACCTGTGATTTCTTCATTTAAAATAACATTCGACCACTCTGCTGAAAATTTACCTCACTTACCCCTCTTAACTCTCTCTCACCTGTGCTCAACTGTGCCACTGTTGGGTGTGTTATATTAATTTAAAACTAGGCTACTTATCAAGAGAAATATCAGTATAGACGCATGATGTGAGTAGTCTTGTGTTGAAATGTTTTGTGTTTCCTTGTACTGTCACTAAAGTCACTTTGTCTTTAATACATTTCACACATAGCTCCAACATTAACTCCCCCTGGTGCTTTTAATGTTGGGGTGAACAGGGGTCAGCATAGGCGCTCTGACCTGTCTGCACATACTCAGCTTCACATGCAGCAAGCTGCGATGCAAGTGCAGTCTGCTGGTCACGGCCAGCAAGTTTGCCTACTCCTACCCCACAACAGCTTTCGATTTGTGTATATACTAATATCAGTTGTAGCTTATGGCAACTTTAGTGTACATTGTCACAGTGTACATGTTGTCATATTCAGCTTATTTGTTGTGAGAAATCAAGTTCAGTCAAAACTGTATATTCATTCAATTACTTAACTCCTTAAGTCGGACTTACACTCCCCTAAAATTGAGTATGCTCTTAATTTGTAATAAAAACGTTAAAGTTGTATTTGGTGTTGGACAAGAGTTGGTAAAATGAAACTTAATAAGTGGTTGCTTCTTAAGATCTTGTTAAAGTGTGTAGAGTACAACTTCCATCATGGTTAGCATTAAAGGGAGTAATAATATTCAGGCTTATTATGCCTGTGAATACACAAAACATTTCCATCATGTCTGCTCTCTCTAAATTAACAGAACGAAGGGTATCTATAAAGCCTTAACTAATCAAACCATGCATGCTAATCTTGTTTCTTTAGAAATGTAAGTTAATGGGTTTGGAGCAGCATATTCATTCACTGCATTCATGTGTGATTTCAATCTTCTAAATTTAGAATCTAAATCAAATTTGTCAGAGAACAGCAACCACATTTTGAAACAAACCTCAAGTGATTCAAACCTATAAATATAGAGATGAGTGGATATAAATAAGTGGCTGATAAAATTTAAGTTAGCAATGTTTAAATACAAGCAATTGATGTTATCAAAAAAATGCTGAAAAAAGATGCGGTGAAAAAACGGTCAAATTAGCCAGAAAACGGAAATATATCTGAACACATCTTATGATACAAGCTAGTGTTTTTGTCACTTATACAGAACTGTACATACTGTACATGACTTCAAGTTTCATAAAAACAGTCAAACCTCATCAACATGGGAACATTTTGCTACTGTTATACAGCAAAGTGACAAAACCACAAAGAAATTCTTGTGATAAACTTATTTTTGTTAGAGGCCAGGAAATGGTCTCATTACAGAATCTTCTGCTTTGTTAGATTGTGTTTATAATGTGGAAAGTCACTGAAGTGTGATTTTCTTAAGTTTCGTATTTCACCACTAACTCCACTTTTCTTAGGGTGTTCCCCCTGGAACGAAGCAACAACCTTGTTACGCTTAACTGAGACAGAGAGCGTAAAGATAGAGAGGATTACATCAGACTGTGAATGGACTTTATTATCAACTTGGGAATGAAAAAAAAATATTGCAGTCAAATACACTTAATCTGAAACAATGTGACACAGTGCAGTGATATTCATAGGTCATCCATGTTTACATAACGTGTGTGTGTGTGCGTGCAGGTTTGCACTCTTGTTTTATAGGCCAATGGTTTGTTCAGTGTGAAACCTCTCTCATTTTATTGCGTGATATATGCAAAATGTGAGAAAACACCCACACGCTCCTGACTGCCCATACCGTACCTGCTTTTTGTTTCACCATCATAAACAACTGCCCTGCGGCTGTCATTTTCCATGCTACACATAAAATGTGTAAACTATTGTAGTGCAACGTTGTTATTACCAGTGCTAACACTGTAATTGCTGCCACACCTAAATCACCATTAGCTGCTGGTGATGCTGGTGCTGCTATTGTTGTTGTTGATTTTGTTATTGCAAATTTGTAATGCATCGCCTTCGGGCCATAAATCTTGTATGAGATTACTGTGTATAAGTCGTTTGTATGGTCTTGACTCATCAATCAGAGTTGGAATGTTTGTGTTACAACTGCCACTTTGTATGATGGATGAAGATGGGTGTTTTTTAACAGTACAGTAACTGTAGTAGGGAATGGAGGTTGTGTGTGTGTGTGTGTGTCTGTGTGCATGTGATGGAACAATGTAAGCGGTGACACTCATTATTCCATCTGCAGCGGAGATTGATTGAACACACCACATATTAACTGTCTTTTCCTCTTAATCCCATTGTGCTCTGTGAGATTAAATTTGAACACTAATAAACGTTTTTTATGACTAATTAATGTTTCGCACCTTGCCAAGAATCATTTTCTTCCTCAGCTAATTCTAATTGGTCCAATTAATCATGCAAAAGGTAATTAGCATAGTTTGATGTGCAGTAAAGCCACTCTGGAGCCCACGGGGGGATTTGGAGAGCTTTTGTTTCTTGATACAAACAGAAAATTAGTCAAGGGTGGTAGACGCTTCATGCTGAAACACAGTGCAACACAATACTAATGAGTGTGTTCTATTGTGATGGTTTTACGGGACTGACATCCATATTCATAACAAAGGCAGATGTACATTGCAGGTGAATGAAGATGACTGGGTTTAGCTACCTGAGAGATCTCTGTAACGTTCCTGGAGATTTACAGTAAGAAAGGCCATTCATTAACACAGAAGCACAGTGACATGCAGGAGCTTATACCCTGGTGCACACAGATTTTC
>OMLM01012448.1:41656-93038 GCA_900302695.1 Helostoma temminkii
TTTTCACGTCTCTTAACACGCTGTTTAAAATTATATCTGTTTCATGGGTGTATACAACCCTCAGGTGGAGTGTAAAGGAGAGTACAAAGGTTCTACACTACTTGTGGTGTGTATACACATATCTAAAAGGCCAACTTAGGAAAATCCATTTATTAACACTTGCCAACTCCAACACTAGCACTTGGTCTAATTTAGAGGTGGTCTTTATAAATCAATATCATGTACATCTGTGTAGACCAGCACAACATTACAAGACCTGCATAGGGCTAAATATCACAAACTGCAGTACGAAGTGGGTAAATCTACCATCTAGTAAACACTCACAAAGGCTGCATAACAAGAGTTGTGTTAAGTCATGTATACCTGTCTGTCTGTCTGACAGGCTGTTTGAATTCAGTTAAAGCTGATGTCCTCCTGTTAACATTGAAACATTTTAAACTGGGCAAAGATAGAAAAAACACAGTTCAAACCCTGTTTCCATAAATTGTAAGGTAACGCCTAAAGCCTGTGAAAACTTCCTACAATTTCCATTAGCAAGCTTTACAGTTTAAGATATTATGACTCGCTTTTATTCCATGACCCACCCTCCCCTTTGCTCTAAAGTATTTCTAAGCAATGTAAACCAGTTTCACTTAAAGCTGTTGGGACAAACATTTCCTTCAGCTAAATCAATTAAATCTAAATAAATAAATAACAGAGGGTATTATATTCTAAGTTGAAAATTTGTCTGTTGATATAACCAACTCCCTAGGGTTTTTGTGGTCAAATTTCATTTCATAGTAGCTTCTTCCATTTGAGGTCAAATAAAAGTAAAATAAAACCTTTTGTTTTGTGACTTGCACCAAGATGAGAGACCACATCTCATTTTGTCAATCAAAAATATACAGATGAGCCACAATAAATGCCGCTGGTAGCGTTAATTTTGTGGTGGGGAGGGTCAGCATAGGAAAAATGTGATGCTACCCATGGCTGAGAGGTATCAGAACACACAGTGCATCACAGCTTGTTGAATATTATAGGTGACAGTGGAGAGGAAGATTTCCCTAGATGAAGAAACCTCCAGCAGAACCAGGTTTAGGGTGGGTGGCCATCTGCTTGACTGGTTGGAGTGAGTGGAAAGTAGGAGAGATGAAAGAACAACAGGCAACAAACCAACAACAAGCAGCAAACAAAACTACTGCACAATGAAAACATACAGCTCCAAGGTCTGGGGTATCTTCAGGTACAGAGCAGGAGACAGAGAGACAGAGAAGAAGAACAGGAGAGAAGACACACATGCAATGGAGGCTTTGAGAAGATAGAGAGGAGAGGAGAGGAGTTCAGTGTTTCAGGGGAGGTCTAAATCTATAACAGCATAGCTAAGAGATGGTTCAGTCACCTGAATCAGGTCTGATTATAAGCTTTACCAAAAGTACATGGATCTGTGTAGCCACAGTGTGCATGCTGACATTAAAACCACCTGGTGCTTTTAATGTTGATTTGTTTAAATCAGAGTTAGAAATTTGAGGAACTGACTGGCATTTGTGAATGCATCTCAAACAAGCGACTCATTTTAGAAAAATGTATACAAAACCATAGCGGAAACAGCAAGCAAGTTCCTATATAATCATGTAATACAGCGATGAGGTACCTGATATGAACAGTTAGATACAGTACTATGTTAATGAATCACTTCCCTCCAGCCCCTATTTATTCCTTAAATATGTTTTTTAAGTTTAAGTTTTTATACTGAGAATTTTCTCATAAACGTGTAGGTGCAACAAAAACAATAACAATGTGGCAGCTAATAGCTGTGTCTCCTCAGGTAAACTGATACAACTTACTGGACATTTTATCTCAAATCAAGTAGGACATCACCCTACCAACTGAGCTCTTCCTTAATATGCAAAATACCAAAGACATTCAAATATTTTTATGATTATGTAGCTCTTTGGTGTACATCAGGAACCAGAAACTTTAGGGACTGCATGATATAATAGGTTTTTCCCCATGTTTCAGTTGCGTGGCTTATCGCAGTTCTAAGAAAACTATTTATAAGAGCAGAGAATCAAAAGATATATGAAGGGTGAAAAATTAAAATGTGTAGTTTGCCCACGGTGATTTATTTACTCACATGCATCTGTGGTTTATGATAAACCTCGGTGCCTTAAAAGGAGCAGTATGGAAAAATTAAACTCAATTCTCTACTTTATGTCCTCTTTAGGTGTGAAAAAAAACATCAGCAGTTTTTTTTTTTTAACAATTTTTTTCACAATTCAGCCTCCGCATATTTCTAATCAACTCTCTTATCTCCTGCACCCAAAAGATCTATGCACAGAGAGTCAGCAAAAATAGTTGGCCCCATAATATCATTCTACAAGCAGAGGTTGATTATGATAGTGAAATTGGCAGCGGAGCGTGTAATATCCCTCCGATGATTTTCCAGCTTCCACTCCTTTCATGGGCCAGGTCTGGGTCCTGATCTCTGGTACTGGGCTCCCTTGGGTCTGGCTGCTGTGCTGCTGATGTCTTGATTGTTGTTTCATAGACATTCACGTGTCAATGCAGCAACGTTGAAAGTACCTGTGAGGAGGAAGTGATGCAACCACAAAGACATAAGAGCATTTGAAAACACTAACACTGTGGTTCGCTGACCTCAAAGGAAGGAAAGAGACAAAGAGAGAGAAGGAACGAGAAAGAGAGTCACCTAGATAGAGAGAGAGAGTGTGACTGTTTGATAGGTGGTCAGAGGGTCTAAATGTCAAATGGTGACAGTTTAGAGCATGAATGTCAAACTCGTGTTGAGGTTATTTTTGCATGCATGTGGTTTTGTTTCTCATGATTTTTTCCATACCATAAGCACAATACTGTGCACAATAAAATATATCCAGTGGATATGTTATTTAAAGTGATATCAACTTGAATAACAATTTCATCCGTGTTTGGAAAAACAAAAGTAGCCCTGTAATCTACATCTTAACCTAAACAGTGACAACTTAATTGCTGCTGCCAAAATATTTGATTTTAAGTAAATTAGATCAGTAGCTAAAAAACAGTCTTGGTAAATGGAGCTTTATCTGTAAGTCAAGGCCATTAGCAGCCCTAGTCTGAGTTGCCTTGGGCTCTGTAATTAACTCCGCTCAAGCGCAGCTAAACATTTTTGACATTTTTTCGAGTCCAGAATTAACTGTCACAGCAGAGGGAGAAAGTAACCATCTTGTCACATTGAGTTTATCTGAGGATTGTGGAACGCAATCCCATTCTGCTCCTCTCTCTTTTGCTTTCTGCTTCTCTCCCTATGACTCTCTCTCTCTCTCTTCTCTTTTTTTTTCTCTCTCTCTCTCTCTCTCTCTCTCTATCGCTCTCTCACTCCCTGAAACACACACCCTCCCAACCTGGATTCATTTCAGTAATGTTTCATGATGAGAGCGGTGATGGAAAGTGTGACTAGATCTAATGTTTTGAACACCATCATCAGGTTACATTACGCCGCTAATTGTTAGGCAGAATGCATTGCCCTTACTTGTATATGAGGAGCAGAGTTCTGGAGCTCAACCAGCTGAGGCCACGTGAGACAAATAAAAATCTCTTAACAAGTTGTTATAGAGGTAAATAACACTCCTCTATATGACATTTTCCATACTTTAACATTGAAATGATTCTGTTAGTAGCACACACATGCTGCACAGAGGCTGTGTTGAACTGCAGATTCACCTGATTGGTTTTGCTGAGAAACAGAAAAATGAGTTGGCTGATGTGAATGGAAAGGCCCAAGATACTGTAAACATGTAGAATGTGGCGTGACAACTCCCAAGCCGCCCAGGAACTGCCTGGTTTCCAGTAAAGAATTTTTTTGTTGCCACAAATACAGTTAGTGTTTGATAAACGATTTTCCCAAGAAGTAGTTACCAGTGTCATGCTAGTTTGGGGTTAAACCACATACGGATGATGATCAGTAAAATATAGATTTTTTTATGGGCTACATCATAAACTCAGCAAACATTATATAGACAATAGAAATAGAAAAACAAGACAAATACATGTACAGTAAAGGGAGAATGGTTATATCTATTTTTATTTCGTAAAAGTGAATATGCATAGTCTCAAACTGAATGGAAAGATTTCTTTGTACACCTGTATTTTACTAATGGTGAAAATGTTTTGTTTTTGTTTATCATTGATTATCCACAATCATAATATGCAGAGTCACCAATGAACAGAACATTATTATATTTACAGCAGCACAAAAACTATTTAGTCACCAAAATTTCATGTCATGCAGATGGTGAAATGAAAGCAGCTGACAAGCTATGAAGTAGACTGCAATTTCTATTCAAACAGCACAGTGGCACAAGAGGGCTTGCAGACTATTCAAGAGATTTTTAATGATGGTAGAGTTGACCTGAGACAGTGCCCACACAAATTACTCATTTGACATCTAATAGAGCATTTCTGCTAAGTTTCATTTATTGAGAAGAAAACGTTTTCAATCATTCCATCCTCTTGGACGGTTGCAATGAGTAGTTGGGAGGTTATGAAAGCCATGTGATAATGTCTGACTAGCCCAAACGAAATACCACCAAAGAAAAGTCAATATGGTGCAAATTCCCCCCCGATGAACACACATTAAACCAATCACTGCGCGTTAGCATTTCTGTCGTCCACAGACCATTACCCAGTGCTGTAATTATACCACATATTCCATATATTACTCTAAATGAAAGAATGCCAATTACAATCCTTTTACTCTGTCTCTTAGTGTGCTGGCTGATGCCTCCATAAAAGTCTGTGATTAAATTACTCAGGGGAAAGCACTCACATTTTATATGACAACCCCTGACACATTGCTCAGCTTCAAATTCCCCAACCAGCAGCAAATCTTTTGAGAGGCTCTGAATGGGACAGGTAGGTCCAGATAACTGAGAGAGACAGAGAGACAAGTCCTTCCAGTTTTATGCTTTATGCTATCATTCTCTGTCCTGTTCTATTGATATAGAGCAAACTTACCTGCCATACATATCATACTGTCTGACAGGAACATTAGGAAGAATGTCTCTTCATGTTTGACCTATCACCACCTGCATTTTGTTTTCTTTCTGTCAGAATGTTAAGAAGCACAATGCTTATTATCATGTAACAGTGATGTGTAAGCACACCCAAGAAGTAAGAACTTGAGTGAATGTAGGGGCTCTCCAGACAAAATCATAACTAAACAGGGCTTATTCAGAAGTTTTTGTTTGAAGTAGTTTTAGCACATGCTGTAATACCCACAGCCAACTGTCCTTCTTTCAGTTGAAATACAGTCAAAGGCATAAAATGAATATACAGTAACTAACTACTCCCACATGTTCCTCTGAGGCTAAAAATTCCCTCATCTGAGACGAGTGTCTGCTGCAGACTGTAGGTGTTGCTGCACTGGTGAAAACTGGACACAGGCACACAAACAGCAAAGTAAGAACTTTACATAACACTAGTTCATTCAAGAATTTTATCTCCCCCCCCCCGCCGCCCCCTCTGATGTACAAGAGTAGTTTTAGACATACAGTGTGAAAAGCAGTGCTCCAGAAATTTCCCTCATATTTCACAGCAGAGAAACTGAGAAGTTGTTCAAGTCACGCTGGAATGTCAAAATGTGAGTTCTGGGAAGACATGGGCCCGACACACACAGAGGACCTTCTGACAAGGAAGGAAACCTTAACCTGTCAATCACGTCACTCCTCTGTCAATAGTTGTTTAATCCTCTGCTGAAAGCTGGTGGGTGCTGGATCAAGAGGCAGACAGGAGGTTAAAGGTGACATGAATGACAATCCCCTCACTGCAAGAACATTTTTCATCACTGGGGCATAGCTGGTTGAAAGGTAAGGACTCTGATAATCTCATTGTTGTTTTTTTTTCCTTGTTTTTTTTTTCTGTGAAACTAGATGTGAATTTTTAATATCAAGGCTGTAACTCTGCTTGTGACAGTGACTCTGATGAAAGTGATACTGGGAGGGAAATGCAAAATGCCTCTTATCAACTTTTGCAGATGGCATAAAATGTGCGTGGCTGAGAGCAGATCCTTCACGCCTTACAAGCCATAGAAAAAAAAATGCTTGTTAAAGTGTATCGCTTTATACTCTGCCTGCCTGAAAAAGACAGAGACACAGTTGAATCAATTGCAGTTGTATGTGTGAGAATAAACAAGTCATAATGAAATGAGCACAATGAAGACAATACACTTGTTTTGAACTAAAATACATTCAAACTTATATAAGCCTCATCATCTCCATGACGACAGCCTTACTGGTAATAATGGTGACGTGTTTGTGTATAAGCACAGCAACATCTTCCAATTGAATTAAGCTGCACCTGTGTGCATTATGGATGGAAATAATAGAGTGAAAGAAACTGTTACAGTGATTGTTGCTGACTGAACTGTGTGTACATTTCATCTTGCAGATGTTTGAAATGATCTATTACTGTATGTCAGTGTGAGATTAGTCAGCTGATAAACAAAAGTGATGGCTAGATAACAAATGTTTAGTTTTGTAGTATTGTTTTACAGCATGCTGTGAGAAAAATGACGGAAAGTTTTGTTTTTGCATTTGAAGTCTGCCCTTCTATAAATCTTCTTGTACGAATCATTTGTTAATGACAGTGAAATCTGACTTATTTTATTCCTAAAGCAGACAAACAAAATAAATCTTTAAACGTGCACGAAAAACTGCAGTACCATTAATACCATTGGCCATATGATGTAAATGGAAAAAGCCAACAGTGAAATAAATAGCCTCATTGTGAACTTTTTCCCCATTTTGTTTATCACTGGGATAAAAAATTAAAGACTGGATTTGTGGAAGGGGCACCAGAACTGAGATGCATACAGTGAATTTTAGATCAGAACTAGCAGTAAAACTTAAGATATGGCACAGTAAGAACAGTCTGCTTTCTGGTACACCGCCTGCTCTGTCGAATAAATGAAGAATGTTATGCCAGCTCTGTCAATACATATTCTCAGAGAATAACATTCCTGTGTCAATGAATATTTATGATTATTACAGCTATTTGTAATAAATATTTGATTTTATTCACCAAGTTGGTTTTATAGAATAATAGCTCAAAAGATGGAGGAGTTCTATTCGTGAAATGTGATTCTGACATTCATTTAAATTAGAGAACTGATATTTGTTCATTTGGTAAACATCAGGTCAGACTTACTGTTGTGCTTTTTCCAAATAAATTTGTTGTTGTTATTGCATAAGGTGTGTGATGCAATCATCATGCACCTTACGCAACAATAACAACAACAATAAAATCATTATAGCAACAGTGTTCTGTAATGAGTCATGGCGGCCCGCATCTTGATGTGATGTGGTATTTGTCGTTTAGTGTCAACCTTTCTTGAATAAAAAAGTTTTTACTGGATGTAATCTGTGAAAACTATACTGGACAATACATTTAATGATAGTGACACCATATTTCTGTTGATCTAATAACTTCATAGTGTTGTAAATAGTTAGAAAAGGCTAAAGTTTCTGAGGAAATTCACATGTGTTCCTGGCTGAACTTTTATAGTTGAGACCATTGTAATAGCTGAAAAACTGAAGGAGCTGATGTCACAGTTGATGAAAGATAAACATTCAGTTCCATGTTTCACCTAACTCAGCTGCCACAAGGCTTGCAGCTATATAATGGGACATATTGTATACTAGAGAAATATTAACAGTAAGCTTGTATAAAAAGTTTAGCACACACAATAACTGAGCTATTAAACTCACACACACACGCACACAAAGTCTGCAAGAATGCAAACAAAGAGATTAAAATAGCAAACAGCCTGACAATGGTTAGAATAGCGCAGTTGTTACACATTAATCTTTGACAGCTGGTGTGCTGTTTAGCTTGGTTAGCAGTCAGCTAATTACAGGACAAATAAATTAACAAATAACACATTAAATCACAAAAAGCCATGATGAAAGCTGGTACTTAAATGTAATGCTCCAACACGATGCCTGTCAATATTTGCCTGAATACTTATCTGATAAAATGACAACTCTACTTAATATCAGTTAAACAGCAATATAGCGGCTATGGAAACATGAAAGTTGGTCTCCAACAAAATGTTTATGTGAAACCACCTGTTGGTGACAGATGAAAACCAACTCATGAATATTTTACCATCAAAAAGTAAAAACACGATAACATTAAAAATGAAACTAGCTTACTATTCCTGTACTAACATCTTCAGCTGTGTGATTTCATATCCTAAATATAATGAAATCAAACATAATCAAATGTTTATGGAGTCATTACTCATAGCAAATATAATCATTTCCCATGCAGATCAGATTACAATCTGAATTCAGTAATTTAAACCATACACACCCTAACAGTTAATGTATACTCCAAACCAGTGCTATGTGTCTATTTTATGATTAGACATAAATATTATTGTTTGCATAAATATTTTTCTCTTATTCCAATAATACACAGATACAATAGGTAGTAGGGTACTTGACAGTTAATGTGTCTTTGTGTCTAATGTTCACCATTACACATAGCCTTTAAGATACACAGTGCATGGTAGTGTTAACAATGCATCGATCAAAGGGATCACTTCAGTTCAAAGGGAGTCTCGTGACATTTAAATTATAGATAGCAAAATTTTTTTTTCCCACCTTCCCAGAGCCCAAGGTGAAGTCTTCAGATTCTCTGATGTACAGGTCCAGATGCCAAACAAAAAGAAAAAAACAAACAAAAACAACACAACTCTAACAGCTGAGAAGCTTAAACCATTGAATTATAGTTTTAAAATGATAAAATACTTGCCATTAAGACTTCTGACTGACACCATAAAGTGACTTTACCTGTAAAACTGTATATGAATAAAATAAAAAGTATCTAAAATGTACTAGACTGGCTTATTTTCTATGAAAATACTCCACATCCCTCGATACATGTTGTGTATTTGTCCAGATAAATAACAGATGTGCTCTTAATTTTTATTGTGGCAGTGTGAAAACACTGCAGTAAACAGAAAGTTGTTTACTCTTCTAGCTACACGAGGAAATGCTATCCTGTAATGCTCCAACTATATCTGCTGTTATTCACTTGATTGCATCTGTTTTCAGTATTGCTTCCACATTAGCTGAGAATGAGCAGCAATGCACAAAAAGACAAACATTGCAATTGTAAATTAATGATAATGATGAAGATGTTGGATAAATGAGCAATGCTGGTAAATACTGTAATAATAGGGGTAAAGTAAACATTTATGATGGAGGAGGAGGGGGCCACTGCAGCAGATGAAAAGATCAGAGAAGACCTAAATGCTTGTTGCTTTTAACACAAGTAGAAATTTTAATTCATGATCTCGAAGGGACAAAGTGGGATGCAAGGAGATGTGTGGCTGAGGCAGTAATAGAACCAAGCAAGATAAAAGCAAAACCCTGTAATGCACTGTGACACGAGGCTCACATCAAGAGCAGAGAAAAGAAATGGTAAAAATGTTCGTCTGATAAAAAAGCCATGTTTTCTGTCAAATATTAATGACTCCATGAAAGGCTTTACCATTACAGCAGCTATTCTGAATTTATAAAGAGGGCACAGTTACACAGAATAGTGATAAATAACTTCTGCAGCTCTCACAACCACACCCCTTTCTCTTTCAATAGATGGCTGCACAACACAGGCAGTTGCATCTATCTGTCTTTCTCTCTGTGTGTCTCTGTCACACACACACTGAGCACCAAACACTGTGTGCGTGCGTCTGTGCATGCTCAGTGTTTGTGCAGCTTATTTTTCACTTTTCCCTTTAACTTCCTGTGAGTCACCAGCAGTGGGGGAAATACTTTACAGCTGTACCTTTATTTTTTATGTGAAAACACAGTTTAATGCACCTGGAGAACAAAAGCAGGAATCTGGTACAATGTTTTGCTTCACTTGTAAATTCCAGCGCACCTACTTAATTTGCTTTGCTACTCAATGGTAAAGTGCATTTATAGAGCTGTTACATAATCTTTGCTTATTTAAGTATGTCATGAGCCTAGAGTGGCTTATGTAACTTTACAAGATGATATAAATCTGTAGATCCTCTCCTATTTTCACTTATCTAAAATCCACTATACATCTTTCGCACTGATGGAAATGACTCTCAGAGAAAGTATCCTTGATGAGATTAGTTTCTCTAAAGAGGGTGGTGTCTGCAAAATCTTTTAGCACAAAATCAGCAAAATCTTTTAGCATGGTTGTTACAAAAGCTGCCTGTCACAAGTGAGATATAGGGAGAAAAGAAATGAAGATTTTCTTTTCTTCAGCACGTTCATAATTGATGATTTCCAAGTCACCGCAAATGGAATGAAAAATCCTTTCATGACAGGAGAGATTGATGGTTGTTTGTTCATTTTTTATTCACAGTGCTCAGGGTGACTAAATGACTGTAGAATTTGGCATAACCATTTGTACAAATGTAGTTTTCTAAAAACAGCCCTTTTCCTAAGAGTAAACTATGATACAGTCAAGATAAACCTGTCAGTGTGAATATTTCTGGATGAGTGGTTGGAACACTGTCCTGGCATTACATAACACAAATAATGACTCTTTCCATTTATGTACCTCTCCATTGTGCTTTATGAACTAAAATCACTTCTGAGGGTAGGACAAGCTACAATTATAATGCACTGATTATAAAATGTAGATTATAGAAGGCAGATTGGATGTTTTTTCTTCGGATTGGAGCCTATGAACATGAGCCCAGCAAGCGAAGTAAGAAAAATGTGATTCTTCTATTTGAGTGTTAATAGAGAAAAATATGAGGTATGAGATATGAGATAAGGCTTAGAGAGTATTGTCATGGCTACAACGCACTTCTCTGACATAATTGTAAGTTCCTGTGTCTAAAAGCATAGCGTTTACATCATCTTCCAAACATAGAGTTGGAAATTTCTGACAGCAAAGATAACTTCTATTTGGTAAAAACAACAAATCTAACAAGGCTAGTAGCAGTGTAAGTATTTGGTAATAATTCACTCCTAAGTTGGTATAATGGGAGGTTTTCCTGTTCTTCCCATTCTACTGACATATGTCAAACTTCAATCATATCATTGGTAAAATAAATGCTAAAAAAAAACCAAGGTAGTATCAGGAAGCAAAATTGTTGCTATGATGAGAACAGGTAAAGAAAATCAGAATGCTGCTATGAAATGAGGTTAAAGCTATTTTAAATATAACAAATTGTGTGAAGTGATAACAAATCACAGGGGAGATATTTTAAATTATTGTTGTTTAAAGTATTGTAAATTACTTTGGACTGAGTGTTCAATAAACTTTAAAAGGCCTGTTAATCAACATTTTAATATTAACACTAAAATACCCAGTTATTTTAATACACATATAAATACTACAGGACTGTTACAGTAATACAGTACATGATACTTTCAATTCCACAAATTGCTACGCCGCAGCAACCATACTACATGGACATGCTAAAATTTCAAATAGTACTAGTAATAGATGATGTTATCTCGCAATCTTTAACATCTGTGTATACATTTAGAGTAATACATTTATATTTTATTTCATTTGATTACTACAATTAGAGTGGTTTCTTGACATATTTACCAGTTTGGGTGGTTCATGTGTGATCAACTCTGTAAGTAGCTGACATTAATGTGTGGTTGATGTTCACAGAACTAGCACTTGTTGCACTAATGGTAGCTTTGTGCTAGGCCACCAGATAACTAGATCATTATATAGCATTTAATTGGATCTTTCTTTACACTGCATGTCTATTTTTTCTCTTCACATTGCAGCTTCCCACTCTGCCCCTCTGGCTGTCAGGCCAGTCAGGGACATTTTAAAAATCTTTTTGTATCCTTGTTTGGCTCACTGCCTGCCTCACAGGTTGACTAGTCACTAGGAAAATTCTAGCCTCTCCTGATGGCCAGTCGGCTTGTGAAGGCACATAACCAAGCTCCTGTAAACACCAGTGCATGCTGAATTACAATGTATATTTCAGTAGTTTAGTTTCCAGCATGATTGGTAAAATCCAACATGTTCTTATTCCACAGTGCCACATAGTGATGCTTCCCACTTGGTGTCTTAATATAGATGCAAAAGGTTTGTCATCACTATCACTATTTGTATTGTTCACTTTTATTTACATAGACTTCTCTGCTGCTGTAACATTGAAATTTGGTCTTAATCTTAACTTATCTCATCTTAAAAAACTTACTTAGGGTTAGGAAACAAAACAAAACCACCAGAGTTAGGTTTAATGAGTACTTCTCATCTCGTTAATACACAGTGTCTCACATAATCAGTTGACATCCCCAAGACACTTCCCTTTGCCTGTCAATACCAACACTAGCAGCTAGCGGGAAAGTGTCATTATGTGATAGTATGGGATGAGAATGGGAGTAATTAAATTCAAAGTAGTAATTAAATTATCATGGAAGTTAATGTTGGATTGATCTACTTTAAAGTCTTTCAATATGGCCACAACTGCACTTTTTCCTGTAACTATTTATAAACACAAAAGTAATATAAAATTCCATAGTCAGCAAATTCCTATATATTATCATAAATATTGGCAAGCGATACTGTAAAGCAGGAAGTTACTCAGTTCTTTGCTTCCTGTAGGTTGCCAGTTGCTGTTGTGGAAACTATGAAACAATCACCGGTAAAGTTTTTAGTTTGACACAATGAGAGAAAGGACCCGATGTCCCTAATATCTGCAACATGTAAAGGAACAAAGTCCAAGGCTTAATTCCATCCTGGACAACATTAATGCAGAGAATACAGGTGACTCATACTACTATTAAATTTGTGTATTGCATACAGCAGAAATCATAATACAAACATGACATACACACATGCAAACAGTTTCTTTCACTACATAATACATAACTACCAGTGCATAAACTGGCAAAACTAGCTCTGATGAGAATGACTTCCTCCAGCCTTAGAGATACACATGGTCTGGTGTTATAGCCATGATGAACCGTGCTGAGTTGCTGTTGTATGGCTCTTTCCTTCAGAGGTAACCACCCCAGCTATTTGAAACGCTGTTTGCCAATGTGTGCTCTTGTGTTCAAACCCACCACAACTCTGATTAACGTCCGTAAGACTTTAGGACCTAGAGTCCCCACTGTCAGCATATCTATAGACATACATGCTGTAACAGGCCACAAAACCTGTCCCACTTCAAAATCTCCACACATGAGCAAAAATGTAGCTCATTTTACTTACTTTTGGAGGATGTGTCTTCTTTGTAGTTCACATTATCCCTGAACCACCTAATCTGACCTTCAGGACTTCTGATGGATAAAGCCAACAAAGGTGGCCCCAGGTCCTGAAGTGATACACAGCTGTGACTGAGAGGAGACGGGACTCTTTTGATCTGGTAAGGGCTGTAGCTGTAGCTGTAGTTGTAGATATTTAGTGCCATGTGTTGATCAGCGTGCAGGGTTAGGCTTCCTTATGCCCACATTATTCAGCTTCACACTTCTTATAATAGCTGCACAGCAACACAGAGGAAATTAATGCTTGTGTAAAAGTCACACTAAGGTTGTTTCTCACCAGCATCAATAAAATGGTTGTCAACAGCAGGGTATTGATGTGACGTGGAGGGTTGTCAGCGTTTAGGCATTAACACATGCGCATTTAGGAAATTAAACGCATCCATTCATTTTTATTTGACACAGATTAATCATATAACCATGTTTCACCCCAACTTCTTCTCGTGAATACAGTGCGGATGGTTGTGGCGACATAACATCAAACACCAACAACACAATGACTGAGGAGATATCCCCTGCTGTGCTGAAGTGTCCCTATCCAAAGCTATCAAAAGTAACGGTGGGTCAAATTAGCATTAAATTATCAGCAGCTAGCCTGCTTGTACAATGACTGAAGCTTGACTCTACAAAGACTAATTTGCTTACATCACTATGACGTCTTTTCTTTTTCTGTTCTTGGCTTATTCCATAGTCAGTGTTGCCATAGCGGAGCATAGTCTGCAAATGTATTTGGCACAGGTTTTACACTGGATGTCCTTCCTGACACAGCCCTCCCCTATTACCAGTCACTGACTTGTGCGACCTGTTGCTGGGGTTTTTTGGACATTTTTTGGGGGTTCATTGTCTTGTCTAGGGTCACTTAGACATATGGCCATTAGAAGCCTGGTTGTGAATCCACCTCTGATAAGTCTCATGTATAGTACATTTTGCAAATATATAAACTAAAACTACAAGCTACCTATCCAAGCTAGGATATGCAATTTAAGTTGGGATGTTTCAGATGGATGGAAGGTTTTATTGGAAATGTCCGTTTATCCATCCCTGTCTGTAAGTTTTCTCTTACTACAGCTACCTCCCACAGTCCAAACACATGCATTCAGGTTAATTGGAGGCTGTAAATTGTCCGTAGATGTAAGCGTGTGAATGTATGTCTCGGTCTATATGTGGCCCTGTGATGGTCTGGCGACCTGTCCAGGGTGTACCCCGTCTTTCGCCTGTATGACAGCTGGGATAGGCTCCAGCACTCCCGCGATCCCTCTGGGGACTAAGCGGTTTAGAAAATGGATGGATGGATGGATGGTGTCTTTGTAGTCATATACATAGCTGAATAATTGAAGCGAATGATATCAGGTCTAATGGTCAGCACAGGGTAGCTCAACAAACATAATTACAGAAAAACAGATGTATTATATTTAAGTTTGCAGTTCTTTACTCTGAACTTCTACCCTAAAAGCTGCTCCTGGATAAAACTGAAGTTGTGTACAGATATTGCAGTCATATTGTGTATAGATATTGCTGTCCTTCAGTATCCTTCAAGTATCCTCTGCGGCAATGCACATTCGTGCTGTTAGCAAAGACAGGTCATCAAGCTGTGCTTGACAAATGGCAGTTTCTTTATACCAACACTGAAGTTGTTTATAACACAAGTAAATCTAGGCATTTTAAAACTGAGATGAAATTGATTAAAAAAGTTAACTGAATAACAGCACTTATGTTAACATAAATGTGATTAAAGTCATTTGGTATATTTATAACAGTGTGATACCAACCAGTTTTGCATGAAAAGATTCTTGTCTTGAGCTGTGTTGCCATAATTGCAAAAGGCTTTTTAATGATCAGTTACCATTTTAAATGAATAAACTTGCATTTTCAAACATAACATGCTATTGGAAGAGAGTACTAATGTTTGTTGATTGTAGGCTTCTTTATGTTTATGTAAATATTCCAGCTACAGTGGTCAATTAGGCATAGGCAAGACAATATTAGGAATATTTACACAGTATTTATATATTTATCAGTACCATGTTTTCTTTCATAATCACTGGTTGGTAGTGTGTGTGAAAAATATGATGGTGGGACTTTCATGCTGTGTGTCAGTAGCTATTCAAACACGTAATTTCTTAAAATAATTTCTCTCTTGTCAAAGCTGTACATGTAAATATTTTAATAAAGATAATGGACTTGGATTAGATTCATGCTCTGGGATATGAGATCTGAAAGCAATATTTTACAGACAAAAGCCAACACAAACCAAATTATAGACCATGTCATTTTTAACATCAAACTTAATTTGAATAAATACCAATGTTTAACTCAATCTGAGAGATTCCTCTTTTTGCAGAGGCAGAAATACACATCCCCCCTGTGAACATTAGAAAATCCAGTGATTCACTATTAATATTAATGTCAAATTTTAAGACAATAGCAAATTAGTGATCAAAGCTACACAGTAATGCAAATGCTGCATGAATAAGACGTAACTGCAGTCTTTCAGCTTGGCAGCCAAAAAGTCGTCTCTACTTCCAGCGGACATTGGAATTACAGTATAAAACCAGCTTTAATTATAGTCAACAGAAATCATTTGTATTTTGGTTCCAGAAGTAGAACAGATGTTAACATCAGCTTTAAGAGCTGCAAGATTATTGTGGCTCATAAAAATGGTCCACATGCTGCAGAGCAATGTGTCTCAAATTTAACAGCAGCAGAAAGATACCAACATATCTTTTCTTCCCGGTTACCTCGATACCCTTCACATTCAAATGACCTCAGTGTGGGGATTTGCCTGGTAGCTATTACAGTATTTTGTCCATGTCTGCTGTGTGCTAGACTTCAGTGTCACCCCTCCACCATTCAAGCTGACCTTTCATATTTAACATACCATGTTGGCTAAAGGTCATTACTGTTTTGGCTTCTCTCCACTGGTTTTGTTGTGTGATTGGAAATGCCCACAGAGTCTTCGATACATAAATACTTCCATGTTGCTGTCAAAAACATACAAAGGGCAGGTGATCGTGGTACATTTCCAGTACGTGATTTTTGTGATTTCTAATCAAGTCAGGCTGATTAGTTTACACCCGAGCATGGAGTGCTATAAGCTTATGAGCTTCACCCTCTCTTTAATTTCCATTACTTCTTTTCAGCCATGATCAGCTTTGTGTTCTCATGACCTGAGTCCTTGGAAATGCAGAGCTTGAAATTCATGTAAGAACTTATGTATCACATTTCAAGAATTGAAAAATAAAATACTTCATACCGTTATCAGGGAGCACATCACCTGTTCAAACCATTAAGTCATCTAAATACATTAGGTGTTTTCCCTTTCAGCCACAGATTTAATGTCAGTGGTATGTTTTATTCTCATATTTTACTCTCAGTTCTACAGCATTGTACTTTCTTACATTAGATTTCCCAATCATATAAAGTGCCTGCTGCTGGCTACTCGTGACAGGTGTAGAAATCTAAACAGCCTCTTTGAAAATTGAATACCTCATTGCAAAAACAATGTACATTATTTTATTACAGGGAGCTCTTATACTGTAGCAGGTGGTAATAGACATTTCTGCTCTTCTGCGCTCAGTATATTGTTGAAATAATTTTGACCTTCAGCATATTTTGCTCATTTACCCAAATTTTAGACTTTTGTTTCATCACTCCGTCTTTTATTCTGTCATCATCTCTCTCTGGTAGTTCTGTTTTAAGACTCAGGAATGTGAAAGGCTCTAGTTAAGCTTCAAATGGCCCTCCTCCCTTCCGAATGAGATGGAAACATTAATCAATTAGGTTGGCCCTTAAAGGATCTGAAGGAGATGAAACTCTCCCCTCTCTCTGAAAATGAAATGCCACAGACTTTTAAATCCAGTCAAAGGGCATTTTCCCAATCTTGCTCTCTTCTTTTTCCCCTCCTTTTCATTTCCCACTCCCTGTTTCATTCATCTTCCCTCCCATCCCCCTCTCATTTCTCATGTGCAACACAAGTAGAAGGTCGGGGAATGAGAGGATGATGAAGAGGAGGGTTTATTCAGTGGAATGGGAGGATGAGGGAGATGATGAGGCTGTGAAAACATAAGTAGAAATAACATTTTCAGTAAAGAAACGTTGGAGGTTAAAACTACAAACTGTCACAATTTTTCTACAGACAGATCTACATTTCATGCCATATTACAGTTTAATGTAAAAGCCAATCATTAATTGAATTTATTTTTGATTTATTTCATTTCTCAATGCACAGACATGTCAACCGCCACTTTTCAATTATATTTGGCATGGAAATTATGTAATAAATAATAATGTAATCTAATATAAATTCATACTTCTGAATATGAATAGAAAATTATTGTACATGGTTGGGTAGCATCTGATGGAAATGCAACAGCAGCTAATTACTAGTATGGAAAAGGGTCACACAGAGGGTGGAGTGGACTCCATGAATGGCAGTTGTTTCAATGGCCGATTGTCCAAAGGAACAAGAGACAACATAGTCTCATTATTGAAGGTCAGTGGCTAGAAAAGGTTAGCAAAGGTTCACCATTGAACAGCTCTTTGTGGTGCGCCTGCCACAGCCTCACACAATTTATGCACACAAGCTTTGATACAAAACTCAACTGTGCTTTGGTAAAGAGAAGTGCAAATCCTGCAAAACACTCTTTGGCACAAAATTGTTATTCTGGAACTGTCAGACATTTAGTTTATTTGCACATTTGAGTTTAGTTGATGTCATGCCAAGGATGAGACTTGCATTTTGTCAGAAGTTTACTTCATTTTGTCACATATATAGTATATCTTTACTTACTGTAGAAATGCCTGTTCTCTAAAAAAAAAGCTGAAATATGATAATGGAGCACATTAAATTTACAAGAGGTTAGAAGCTCTCTGTATTAAAATATCTGTAGACAACAATGGTGTCCTTTGTAGTACAGTGACACATTTTGGAAATATGAGCCTTCTGTACTTGCTGTGTCTACAAGGGCTGGATGTTTCATCTAGACGAAAACTGTATCCCACCAAAACCTGCCAGGTCATCATTTCCATTGTTTGTCTTCACAATATGTAGTAGAGTCAAATCAGAGTCCCATCCAAATTCATTTCCTGGTCTTCCATTTTTGCTCAAAATAATCACAATCAGTTGATGTGCATGTTTGATGAGGAACAACCAAAGTTATTTAGCTGAATGTTTTCTTCATTCGACATATATACGCAGATGGAAAAAGGCAGAAATGTACAAGCAAAAAATTACGAATCAGAGTGCTGGCCTGATTTATTGTATTTACTGTATGAAAACCAAAGTCAGACCTCTTCATAATGGTATTTACAAAGCATTTTTGCAAGCTGCTCTATCACAGTGATTCACAGAAAACAAATTACACAAATCAAAGCAGATGAGTACTTTCACCACAATCAATTTCCGTGGGTTTGTTTTTCCACAAATTTGCTGCTTCTGTGTAATACTTTAAAACAGTGTGTCTTTAGTGTAAATTATGGTCAATAATGAGTCATCTCTCTGCTTAATGGACCCATTGAACCATTTCCTGTTTACCATTGCTTTGCTGTTTGCCGTACTCAGTACAGCCTTATATGGAACTGTTAGTCGGCCAAGGTAGTGTAGTTACATTTACATTGGTGCAAAATTAGACTTCAAATTTGGGTTTAACAGTACCAAATAAATAAATAAATAAATCACTTCTATGTGTAAAATAACTGATACTGCTCTGATGTTCAAAAAGAAAGTTCTTGCCCTATGGTGGTACTTTGTGAATGTGAAAGCTCTGGCCTCTTTTACAAAAAGAATAAATATTAATATTTTACACAAATGACCAACAAAGTAAGTTACCTTGACAGCCTCACTTCCTATAACTAGTGGGGGAACTGAAGGTCTTATTATAGTGACATTAAATAACACTTGCATAACTCTAACTAGCTTATTTGTTACAGATGAGAGAGTAGCCTAATGTGCTTTCTCTCATGTGGAGGAGGAGGAGGGCCACTTAGGACCAGTGAAATACACAGCATCTAAAGGTTTGCTAAAGGACACCTCTTTTCCCACATCCTGTTCTTTTACGTAAAAGTAGCACAGTTACAAAGATATTTTTACATCAGGCTCATCAATCTCTCATCTCCTGTCATTCCCTACCATTCACTCCATCATAGGCATTTCAATCACGATCAAAGTTTCTACCTGACTTTTGTCAAATTGTTTTATTTATAAGTTCTGCTTTGTTGGACAAGACATTATTATTTTTTGTGTGGGCTCATTTTCATTCCTGATGTGCATTAACTGTTCTGTCATTTGAAACAGGGATAAGAGTCCAAAGAGTTGCTTTGCTCATTAGCACTAAACACAACCTAGAGTTGGATGATGGGGATGTCATTAGTTTTTGAGGTATTTAGTCATAAAAGTCGTGAAAAGTCAGATCATCACTTAGTTTTAGTTAATGCTTCATTGGGACATGAATGTCCACACACTAGATGATGCTGGCGGAAGAGTATGTGGGTTATCAATATCCATCATTTGGTGTTCGTGAATGTAGATCTTGAGATATTTCAGTCGTTCATAAAGCCACGTCACTAAAGTGTCTGAAAATAAAAGGTCCTAAAAACAAGAATCGGTCATGTAATGTAAATAAAACTGAACTTTCTATAACCATTTAAAAATGCAAATTTATATTAGTATCTTTAGGGTGCCTGATATGTTTGAAAAAGAACTTCACTGCAATATCACAACCACTCACATTATAGAGAGAATCTCATAATTCTAAGGTCATGTGTTTAGTCATTATACAGTAAGTGATGTTTCACTGTGACAATCATAGTAACAAGTTCAGAAATGCTATTGTAAAACCTGTTGTACACACATCACCCTATGTGCTACATACAATAATAATAATATATTGTTACTTTTGTTTTGATGTATTTATAATGTTGAAGAATGTTATTATTATTATTATTATTATTATTATTATTATTATTATTATTATTATTATTATGTTATAGTTCTGGTGCAAGAGCAGAACAGGACTGGTGTGACAAGTGTTCAATCCTACCCTTTTCTATAAATTGTTGAGCCACGAAGTTCAGTGATGATAACTTTATGACAGTTACAATTTTTATTTCATGTGACAGAAGCTTGTTAGAGATAAAAGGATGAACTATTTATTTAAAGTTGTTATTTTGCTCATTGGTGGTAATCAATGGACATTTCCATGTGGAATATTCAAAGCCATTTAAATTCAAAAAGGAGAAATCTAAGAAACAGCCTAGAAAATGTTACTGTTTCTGTCTTGTGCCACTCACCAGTAAATGTTTTGTTTTAAAGTGAAATTGTACATCAATTTACATAACTGACATTTTCTCACCTTACCTTTTTACAAAAGGAAATTTTTTTTTTTCATTTTCAAAAAGTATGCCCACTTAGAGCTTAGGCAAAGTTATAACACTGCTGACATCATCTAAGTACTGACAGGGTTATAGCCCCTAATGGAAAGTATTATTTTATATTTTCCACTCATTTCCTGGTGCTAGCAGGAGCTCTTACCTAGGCAATAAAGTGTTTGTTCCACTAATTGCCTTGAGCGGCTGAATGTATTTCGTGTTAATATGCTACACGATATGATTCGTATCCTACATAGGAAAGTTGTTCTTGAGTTTAATGTATTTGCCTCTTTTGCTCTGGCATCTACCTTTTATTTACATGTTAAACCAGTCTGACTCCCTACTTTGTTCACCCCTCTGCCCTACAACTAATTCCATCCTCTGTCTCAGTTTTTCTCTCACATCCACCCCTTTCTTTATTTCCATTTACTCAAATAATTCCACTCTGTCTTTTTTAAAATCAGCTAATTTTCCTTTTCTGTGACATAATTCTGACTGTCTGGATAATATTTGGTGTTCTGCAGAAATACAATTGCACATACATTACGCACAGCCTTTTCCCATGAAATCATAAGTCAACTCATATAGGAGATACTCCTAGTAGTGCATATGCTTCTGTAGCTGTGACTAAGAGATTGAATGAAGACATGGCACTATGAGAGACAGAAGACAACAGGTGCACAGTGACGCTGAGGTATAAAATGAGAAGAATCAGTATCCTTGTGACAGTTAACCTTATGAGCTTGGAGTCAGGACAGCCTGAGCTGGCAGCTGATGGCAGACCGCCACAGCAAGCCCACGGTGCGATCCATCTGTGCCTGGTATTAAAGTAGGCTCACAACCCAGGGCCAGAGCCGCCGTGCTGTGTAATAGCTACACAGACATAGGCACAGTCCTGAGGGGGCCAACAAGTCACCCACTGGGATGACAATGGCAGCTTGGTTAACACAAACACACTCTTACACTTATACAAAAACTCCCACACATGCAATAAAGCCCCAAAAGAAAAGAAACGCACATTGGCAGGAATTGCTCTGCTTTGCAAAAACACATTAATGACATGTTTCTACGAACACAACACCACTCCACCCTATTCTTAAAAACAGTCTGATACATGTTTGGCTGAGAGCAATGTTATTTTCCCTCACTGCACCTATTTGAAGCTCAGGTTGGACATTGTTCTGTTTACATCCTGTTGTGTGAACCGCTGTGTGAGTATGTTTTGCGTTTCTCCAGGTGTGTGTGAATGTGATTTTGTGTATGTGTCTTTTGTGATTGTGTTTATGGGTCAAAACGGGAGCACAGTAGCAATAAACATTATGTTATCTCAGCTAACATGTCTATTCTTAGCGTATATTCCACTGCCTACTGTGCATCAAATGAAATACAGTGGAAAATGTACATTTCTGAGATAGCCGTGGGTAGCAGTGAGGTCAAATGGTGTTTACCAAACATAAAAGCTTAGAATGAACTTTATATAACTTTAAATGCCAGTGATACACATCATACTGGGTGTTATAAAAATGATGGAAGCCATGTAATATAATTTCTTGAAAGAGATAACATAAATTCAAGCATTTATGAAAATGTAAATAATATTTTCCCTTGTGCTATCTCTACCGCAATGCTCTACAACAACGTATGTGTACAAGCTGTCCACATATAGCTGCGTTTGACTGTTGTCACTGACTCTATGTCACTGCTAACATTCAGCACACCCGTGTCTGTATTAATGGACGTTTAATACATTCAGTGCCATTATAAAATGTGACAATGAGAATATCACGAGGTATGTAAGCTTGCAGGGTTATTTTACCAATCATACAAAGATAACAACGATAACCGGGCTTGAACTCTTTGCAACAGTAAAGTGATACCATACTGATATTTTTTTATTAATTCTGACATAATGTAGTTAATACCTTTAGAAACACATATGTACATATATACATTTTTTAGTTTGTCTTATAAATGTGACATAGCCCGGATGTTTCCTTAGGTACTGGATTACAATCTATTAGGTATAAGTACTTTAAATACCATAGTATACCCATGTTATACGTTTCTGTACTTCAACACCACTGCAATGTAAAAGAAATATAATGTTTTTATGTATGTAGTATGTATCTGGCAAATATAGTTCATGTGCATTTAGGAGTTTATGTAGGCTACATACACTACCAGCTTATGAATTTGATAATTGTTATAAATTATACAGCAGGCAGATTTAGATCCATTTGCAGTTGTAAACAGCAAAATGATGCGTCAGTGGTTTGGTCGACTGCTTCATCTACAGACAGAGGATACATTCATTTATTCATTTTACTTTGGTCGTGTGGTCTTGATGACTTTCAGAGTAACTTTACAGAAAAGCAAGTTTCTCTTTGTTGACCGATCCCTGAATCAGACTGATTAGTCCCAACTCGAGTTAATTTATGTCGGGATCTGTAAAGCTCTCCTGTCCACGCAAAGACTGATCCGCTACATTCTGTCCATCCACCCAACTCCACTGACCCTCTCGCAGGTCCCTCCTCTGACCGGTAGAGGTCGCAGCCTAGCAGCCTCTGTGTGGACGGGAACGCATGGAGGGATCTGAGCGCTCCCCCATGACAAAGCTACAGCGCGTCTGGAAACCAGGAACGGAGCACAGGCGTTTTGGGAGAAACTGTCGACAAGATCAGTTCTGCTGCTTTACCTGCAACACGGCGCGCTTGGCTCGCTGACAAACTACTTCACTGACCGGTTTGCTTTTTTATCTTATTCGAGCAAGGCGGCGGACAGATCCCCCTTTTCCCCCACTGTTTCTTCCAAGTGAACTTTGTATGGATGTTGTGTCTGAGCATCATCGTGCTGAAGGCTCAGACAGTGCTGAACTAAGTGTGGGACGAATGTGAAGAGTCGACAACTGGAAAAAGTCTTCCTCTGCTACTACTTTTGCTCGGTTTAATACGCAAGAGAAAAGAAGAGAGAGTGTGTGTGTGTGCAGGAGAGAGAGAGAGAGAAGTCTCACAGGTTTTTGGAGCTACGCTTTCATGCCGTCAGTCTTGCGGACTCTGAGATGGACGTCAGATTTTATCCAGCTCCCCCTTCAAGCGTGGGTTCATGTACGTTACCAACTGACTCCGGTTTGGACTATTACCACTCCAACAAGGTAAACCATTATCTCTAGTTTACCAGCGTACAGCCGGTTAGATGTGCAGCCCTCAATGTGGCGATGATGCTTGCGCGCAGAAGTAATTGTTACTGTGGCACAAAGCTACATATGAGCAGGAGCGATGTGTGAGGACACTTAGTGACAAGTGCTGCACTTCTAACTTCGGGATAAATGGAGTAAAACGAATTGTAGGGTTTGCAATATTACTAAACTTTGTTGTATTTGCCATGTGTCGACAGTCGTAACCTTCGCAGAAAACCACACACGACACATGATCTTATCTCGTTCACGGTAAATCATTATTTGTTCACTTGGATAAAGTGTGAGTGCGTTGTGCTGGATGTGTCCGGTGAGCAGAGTTGGAGCGCGCCACTCTTCAGCGCACTGGCGACACTGGCGACTGCTCTCTGAGAACAAACATCTAATGAGTGCTTGTTGTTGCCTCTTTAAAATCGGATGCTATGTTTACCGGCAAATTGTTCCCGGTGTAATTTAAACCTTTTCGACTTAACTGCGGAAATATAAAGCTCTCGTGTGCTTCACACACGTTCCCACATGGCTCGAAGCACAGTTAGTCAAAGAAACTATTATAAAGATCATGTATAAATGTGATAGCAGTTGATGGATACTTTATATTAAGGCATATATCGTGCAGCCTGTCGGTGATCAGTCTGCTTATTAATATGTCTCATTTCCCGACGCAAGTGATTCCATAAGACAACACAGAGGGAAGACAGCCATTGCGCATACATCCACTCTCATCCATACACATATAAGTTTGAAGTAGTCATTCATTAACAACCGCACCATGTGATTGGATTCCAATTAAAAAGTAATATTGCAAGTTATTAATAAGCTTTTCTGTTCATATCAATACGGTCAAGAAGTTGCGAATTATACATATGTTTTTACGCACGATATCATATGTAATTTCTCATAACCTCAGGACTTTTATTGGTAAACTGAAAAGGGAATGTGGACTGTTAATTGGTTAATTGACAAGCATCTGAAGGAAAGTAGTCAGTCCTTTTTGGATATTTATTGTTAAGCTGTCTGAATTATTGATATTTCTCTCAATTGTCATGGCAGCGGAGATCACTGTGTTGCTGACTCTTTGCTTAATGATTCAGGTTTTGAACGAATGACAAATGTGCACACCTGCTTAACAGTCCAACATTACATCACAACCACAAAGGTAGTTTCTTTTACTGTGGCCAGTGTAAAACCTGTGTAAACATTTGTCTCTAACTACTGGGCTGAGCTAGTAGAAGGCTTTATATGCACAGCCATTTAAATAGGTTTGCTTGCCTTAGCACCTGGAGGGAAGCCAGCAGGCAGTTAACATTTGCTGATGACAAAGTGAAACATTAGAGCAGTACACTATTGGAATTGGTTATCTCCACATTCATACATACAGCCACCTGCATCTAACACAACACATGCACAGCTCCACGCTACACATATACACTTACTTACAGAGTGGTTTCAATTACAATATGCAACCACTGTACACTGCAGGCCTTCTTCTACCCCTACTTTACTGTAATATAAACTTCAATCATTAAATTCTAAAGAAAAAGATTCCAATCAAACCTTAAATTAATTTTGCTCAGTAAGAAAACAAGAATTGGCAAAACATCTCAAACATAGATTGTTGTTTGTCTTCTAGCATGCACAGTTTATTACACACAGTAGTTGCGGATGCATTTAAGATCAATCTGGGAGCTGGTTGTCTGTTGGAGGCCATGTCTCCATCAGACAGCACATGATCTTGTATTAACACTGTAACTTACAATGATTCAGTGATTGTAAAGGTTGTTGGCTGAGTAAGAAGATGGTTTAGATTTCAATGACACAATCATCTAACATTGTCATTACTAAAGTAACAGTGGTGACAAAAATGCAAAGTGACACATTATCTGTGCTGTGCTGGTGCTGCAACACCTAACTGTTAAATAATGATGCAGCAGCTTTATTTGACATTTTGTCATTTTGACCCGCCTGCAGTGCTGCAGTGGTCTAATGTCACTTCACCTACAGGTGTTAACTTGTGACAAAAAGACAAAACCATTTTTTTTTCACAGTGATCATGTGGTTGGCTGAAGTTATAGCATGCAATTTTTCAGTTCTTTTTACGCAGACAATTGTACAGGCATTTGGGAAGTCGTTTCATAAAAAAGTATGGCTTGGTTATACTGCAATTTGCTGTAATAAATCATGTCTGTTGCAAGAGCTGCACACATACAGGTTATGAACAGGCACAAAAGTCTCAACCTCACCCAATTTAGGGCCTCCTGGAAGGTGTTGATTCATCTTCATTTATGCTTAAACTTGGCAGAATAGATATAAGGCTCATTTGGAACTCACTGGTGTGATTATGCATTACTGTACAGTGCTAAATACATCGACCAGGAAGTGAGCATAATACTAAGTGGGACAGTCCATTACTTCCTGTTCAAGCCGTGTAAACTCAAAACTCAAATCTATTTCTGAGAGTGACTGTTAGGCAATGTGAAAATAACTATTTGTGTATGTGTATGCGTGTGTGTATATAATTGGACCTGTATTCATTATGTTTGAAGGGGTTAATAACTGAGGAACGTAAAGAATGTGTAAGCTGAAACTGGTTTGAGATACTCGGCCACATTCAGACTGATGATTGATTGATGCATGCCAGGAACATGGATCGTTCTGATAGAATAAGTCAATACCGCAAATCTATGAATGCACTTGACCTTTGAATTTAGACATTGGTTTCCCTGCAATTAGATACTAAACATCAACAAAACTCTGCTGTAACAATCATGAATGCTTTATTAAAAATGTGAATGTAAAACACTTTATACTTGGATTTCTAATTTCCAAACCAAATCCAGATTATGATAAAGACACATATTTTTGTGAAGATTATATAAGACAAAAGTGCCATTGTACATCTCTACATTTCATTGTGAATTCCTTGACAAAACAACCAGTGCATCCACATTTTAGAGCAATGCAAAGAACAACACATGACAAAGGCATTGATTTGTATTTTGCTATGAACCCCCTGGCTCTATGCTCTTCTCAACTCTATCTAACTTGCATTGTCCTACACTTGCACAATCACCGTGAGTCATCTTTACTTTTTGCCCAAGATTTCTCCTAATCTTTTTGAAGCCTTTCTGTATCTTCCCTAGCTGAGTGGGAGGCTTGTTTGTTCAGCGTACACTCAGCTGTGTATACCAGTGCTGAAGGCCACTTCTTCGCAAATGCCTGTTTTAGCGGGAGACTATTTGTCAAATGCATTATGACTTGTGCATACCCCCAGGCAGAATCACTCTGGTGAAATGAAGTTGGATAGATTACTGTAGCTGTTCCACTTTCTCCTCATCCCTCTTCCCTCTAACAGCATGGTGCCCAAGAGAGAGGCTCTCGTGTAATTATACTGTAGTTATACTGTAGGTTTTTAATCGAATGGTTTGCAGATGTTATTCTTTACGTAGTTGAATTCTGTGCCAATGTACTGTATGTTATTTAAATATGCTGAAGCTGCTTTCACCACAGTGTGGAGCAAGCATTTTATTGACAGACTTTTTGCGATGGAAGTACTTACAGAAGTGACTTCTCAGTCAAACCAATATTGTGTCTGAGGACTTTATGTGTAATTATGTAATTGCCAATATGCCTTAAGGTGACAAAAGATGGCAGGATAACCCTTATTTGTACATTGATCTTGGTTTTCCCATATGTAATGTCCTATTGTACATCTATACATGAGTACAAGCAAGGAGCAGCTGTGCACCCAAAGAGCAGTGAGGCCAGGTTTTGCAGAGCAGGTTCCACCCCTTTTCAAGTAGTTCGTTCCATTTCCACTACTATCCAAATCAGTGTATTAGTCATGGGATACTTCAAAGTACAGACATGCTAAAGTATTTTCCATGTTAAATTCTCAGAATGTGTTTTTTTCTCTTCAAAACATGACTGTAATAGAAACAGAAAAAGAAGAGTTATTCCAGCAGTACCTCATTCTGTACACAGAGAGAAGTTAATTACATGGAGGCAAGCATTCTTGGGTCGACAGTGTGGACTTGGGGTTTTTCATTGTGCCCATTCATAACATTCTGCTGACTGGCCTGTCCGAGTTGCAATATCCCAACCGTTCTCACTGGGGAAATGTTAACCCATGCATAGCTCAATTGCACACCGGAGGGGAAAAACAGTGCAAAGCTGCTGGAACTGGCAATACTCAAACTGGTGAGTTTATTTTTGTAATGCAGTTCCACTTAGTTAACTGAGCAAATAATAGATAACATAATATGTAGTCATGGAATGAAGATTATTTTTTGCATTTATCAAAAACAAACAAACAAACAAAAAAAAAACACCAGTAAAACATTTTACTTTGTGGATTTTTTTGGTATAACCATTGCCTGACACTAGTCATAATCACGTTTTTCTGTCTCCCTACTCTCCCCCCTCTCTGTGTCTAGCTTCTCTAATTTACCTTCCCAGCAGCAATGTCAAAAGGTTATGGAGGGAAGCCGGATCGCCTGGGGCTGATTGTGTCTTTGAGTTAATGATAAGTAGCTACAGTGTTATTCTCTAGAGCAGTGGGGCTTAGATTGTGTTATATGGAAAAGACTGTTACAGTAGGAAAAACTGCACTATGTATGAAGATTTGTAGTTTTAACACTGGTTTAAAAAAGAAAATAGAGAAACACAGGGTTTTGTTAAGTGCTTTTTTCAACAGAATAATAAGTGACTAACTTCACCTTCAGTCAGCTTTTGTTTATATGTTAAAACATAGTTACAGCATAGGAAAAATCCCCATATTGACACTACCACATCAGCGAAACTAGTTTCTGTTCTGCAGATACACGTACATGAGATTTCACGGGGTATTTTAAGGACAGCGAAAGGATGTTAGAAAAGAGATGAAGGGATACAGCACTGTCCATAACAGGGATTTACCACCATGTACTTCAGTTTAACCTACAGCATAACAGAGGTGACAAAGCTTCAACTAGACTCTGCAGCACTGCTGTTACTCTGCTCTGTACTTTATAATCTAGACCAGACATGACTCAGAGCTACTAGAGGTGTTAAGAGGGTCATAAGTCATGTATGGCTGAAAATAGATAGTATAGTTTATCCTGCCTGGTTAGCTACTTAATCACCTAGGTCCATAGAAACAGGCTATTTATGTCAATGACTGATTTTATTATTTGCCAAGAATTCAGTCAGATGGTATATTTTTTAAAACTCATCCCAGTATACTTTTTGTGATATACTGCTGCTTTTCAAATCACTTCTATGCTGCTGTCACACTGTAATCAATCAGCCAGTAAGAAAGAAATCACCACACTTCTTTCAGTATAACACTGATAGTAGGTTGCCAAGCCTGGTGGGATGCACGGCACACTGTAACGTAGCCCCAAACACAGCCACATCACAAAACGTCAGAGCAATTCCCATCTTGACGTTGATTGCAAATCGAAGCAGCCCAGCCTCATGCCCCTCATTAAATCACATTAACCCTAATTATCGTCACTGCCCCTTGAAACCCAGATACTACAGTCACGCTTGACTCTTGGCTCCTCAGCTGGATGTTTGGTGTGTGTTTCATCCTTTTGACTTGTGTAAAGGAGTCAAAGGGGTTTTAAACTGTACTCACCTCAGGAGGACACTGGTTCCTCAGTAGCAATAGCCAAGCCTGCCTCCATGCCTCACTCCCTGTCTGTCTGCCCCCCTTTTCTGCTGCCTCCCTCCTCACAGCCCAGTTTTCTTGTGCTGTTTTATATTCAGTTCTTGATTGGTTGGGGGATGGTGTGGTGGAATAGAATTTAAGGGGTTAGCTGGTTAGTGCAGGGAGGGGGAAGTAGATTTGGGGTGTGTGTAAAAAGAGAAAGAAGGGGCTGTAGATGGAAGGAAAATGGAGAGAGATTTTTAGGGGTACTTTATTTTTTAGCTCGCCATTGAGTCTGTAATGTCATTCAACGATGTGGAAACCAAAATGAGCCTTGCCACCAGATGTGTTCCAGTCCAGATAGTGACTTGAAAGACAGACGTTTATTGTTTTAGTGCATTTGGTGTGGTTCAAACTCAAACTGCATGAAATGCTGATTGATGGATTTCACTAAAGAATGTGTGTGTGTATATGTGTGTGTCTGTGAGACACAGAAAGAGAGAGAGAAGTAGGAGAGAGAGAGAGAGAAAGAGAGAGAGAGAGAGAGAGAGACATCTGCTTTGTGTGATTTATTTAACCATTTCTGTGCTCTGTTCTGTCCTCTGCCTGCTGATGAGAACTGAAAACTGACTGTATTTTACTGTGCTACAGTAGCATTTCATTCTATCCCTACACTATTATGAAAAAAGCTACCCTTCCAGTAATGTTTCCCTTTGATATGTACTTGATGTTCCCATATATATAAGACCAAAAACAGTACTGCATAGCATGCTTCAGTGGAGATAAACATATTTAGTAGCAAGATAATATATCACTAAGTTGTTGCATAGTAGGCTCTGTTTTTATTGTAGCAGTAAGTCAATATTAGCATTCTGCTGTGACCTTCCATTATGCAACTTTATATCTTTGGCTCACCAAGGGTAACAACCAAACTTATTGTTGTTGCTGACATTTAGCATCATCCACATGCATGTGGTTTAGACTGCAGGTCAGGAAGTGCGTAGCTCACTCTTTTTTGCAACAGTTTCAGCATCCCTACTGTGAACTGTGTGTCCTTAATTATAATACAGTAACATTTTTGTTGTTCCTGTTGTTTTACAATTAAGGTATCAGCACGCCAATGTGGATGCAACAAAGACAAAACATTTTCATTATGCTGAAATGCTACAATTCCCACAGCAAGAAAGCTGATCTTCATTAGGATAATTGCTTCATTTCATTCATAAACAAATAGACCACAAAGTGATTATTCTAGATGCTGGAGATTAAAAGTGCAGTTATTGGCCTTGACAGATTTGTGTAAAGCAGCCTTTGGTACATAAATTAGCGTAATCATTGTATGAGAAAACCATATCAACATTTCAAATAAGCACAGACGGAGCTCATCATCTCTCACTTTCACACTCGACACTCTGCAAAGATCTCACAGTTCATCCAACAATTTGTTTTTCATTTCATCTCTCTGGGAGTGGTATATTACAGCCTATGTTTTGATACTATCGTGATTTTTTTTTTCTGTAAAGGCTCTACGTGAAATGGTGTGAGACTGCCGTTTAGTCTATGAGCAGGAAATGAAACACTAAGGAGAAAAAGGAGTGAGGGAGAGGGAGGGCAGGGCGATTTTGGGGCATCTAAAGAGGTTGGAGTATGGATGTTTTGACAGGTTGACTTTAAATATCAGAGCTGCTTTTGATATCACGCAACTGGGAGAGACAGTGTTTAACCTTGGGTATCTTTGTGAAGGCACAAAATCAACATTCAAAACAAATTACTGGAAATACATTATGGACTTTTGTGGAAGACAGGATTTGTCACCTACAGCTTTTAGGTTTTTGCATCAAATGGTAAACTAACAGCTGATACACGCACAGGCTGTAATGTTTAACGTTGAAGTTTTAGATTAATATGGAGCACAGGAGATTTGCTTATCAGGGTTGTAGCAGGGCATTTGATGTGTTTGTTGGAATTTCATTCTCCTGGTTCCATTCATAGGTGTTTCTTCAGAAAAGGTCAGCGAGGATGGCATGATCCAACAGATTCCATAGGATAAATGTATAAAAACACTGAACGCAGTGTCTGCGCTCTCTGAGAATGCAGCTGTCGGTGTATTAAGAGAGGTTCGCAAGCCTGGGCAAACATGAACAGTTGTCTTAGCTTCCTGAGGCATGTCCTGTGCAAACAGAACTGGTTCAGGTCCACACTCACAGACCACAGGCCCACTGAGTGCACACACTCAGAGACATACACTCTCTCGTAGGTAGACGCACATTCATACATGCAGATGCAGGCATGTTCACACCAGTGTAGCATATATAAACACAATCACGTGTGAGCACACAGACCACATAACTGTTGACAGCTGCTGTAGTGATTGCTGCATTTTATAGTATGAACATTTTAGTAGAGACTGTTAACCCAAAGATTATATTCAACACATTCATAGAACAGTGAGTGAGATCACAGTTACTGTACTATTTTGGAAAGATTTGTGCTAGAGACATTAGCCAGATTGATTTGAAAGATAAGTATGCTTTATTTGTTTTACTTTGCTTTACACATCTAATCGCTTCCTCCGTTAATAGTTATAGTTAGGTTGTAGTTCAACACCAAAAACACAGCGCGCATACAGCACGATGGGAGTAGCTGAATTGCAGTGCGGCATCATTAATGAAATCCTTGACATTGGAAGAGCCACCTGTGATCCATTTAGTGTTTTTGTCAATACATTGTGTTTTAAGTTGATTCAAGATTGCACAGTAAGTTGGTTAGTTTGTCAAGCCACCAAGGATTGGTCCTCTGCCATGTGCCGTTTGTTTTTGTGCTTCTCTGAGCCAAGTGTCTGTGTGGCTCCTTCCTATCACTACAAACCCACAGTGCCCCCAGGCCCCTTTTGCCTCCGTCTAGTAAACCACCTCTGGCACTTTTGGGCTTTGTTTATAATATTGCCTTACTTTCCAGGAAATACTTTCTCTGCATTTTGCGTGTCTGTCTTTGTTGCCTGTTTATTTTCAATATGAAGTGTTATAGCAAAATTAAAAAAGAACAAGTACTTAAATGTGAATATTATGAAATTTTTCTTCTTTGCATTTCACTGTTGAATGCTTTTACGCTCTTGTTTTTAAAATGTACATACTTCAGTAACATGTACAGGAGCTGTTGATTGTAAATCTACAGTAGCTGCTCTGGTTCAGTTTTAGCCCACAGTTTGTTGATTGGTATTTGATATGTTAGTGCAGCTGAAACAGAGGATTTTGCTTTGCAAGCACAGCATTGCTGGCACTCTTGGTTTTACTTAATCTTTGACACAAAGGCCCTGGCATGTGGCCTGGCTCTCAGAGAGATTCACTGACACAGAGAAAGGCAGCTGGGCATGTGCACTTTAATAGTAATATAATATTTTTGCTTCAAAGTTAACATATCTAACATTTGAAGTGTTTACTTTTATTTATTGTTTTTTTTTCATTCTCTCTGTAAAGGATTACTTTTAGGGGATTTTCATACGTCTTGAACACCACCATCAGTTATTAGAAGTTCCTCGAGCAAACACAGTATTGTGTGCCTGATAACATGTTTGGTACTTTGTTCACCTCAGGATCTTTTTCTGGGTTGTAGGGTACACAGATGTCCACACGCCTGCCAGTCAGAATGGTTGATGTATTTGCTTTCCATCCTATAATTACCCACTGGGTAGATGGGAGGAACTCTCTGCGATTATAGTTTGTCTTTGCAGTAAAAAAAGCCTGAGAGACTTTTAATGATTTGCCAGTAAGCCCTTATAAGTGTCTTTTGATGTTTTATCAAGGACGGAAACATTAATTAAAAATATTCGTTGTCCATGTAATGACGGAAATGGTTTAAGCAAATTATTAGTAACATTTTTAAAATCAAAAACATCTTATATATTTTTTCTAGATTGTATTATTTGGAGTGGTGGTGTTCTTAATTACTGCAATTTTGTACTGAAATGTTGCCTTTTGGCACCATGCTGTTTGTAAAGTTTGATACCTTTCAGATGCAAATGTATCGATTCTGGTCAGAACTGAAAGAATGTTTTTTCACATCAAAGGAATTGTTTTAGTGTTTTTTGCACGTGGCTTTAGGAAAGAACAATGAATCCGAAATGAAATGTAGTGACCTCACATCAGTCTTTGACAAGATTTTTTGGCAGGAGAAAGGTGTTACTACTTTTTTAGGTTTGCATCACCTTTTTTTTTTCCTTTTGGCTTGTCCTACGGTCCGGGTCGCCACTGTGGAGCACGTCACCAGTTCTCTTCCTGACTCAACCCTCTCCTGTTTTGGACCAGGATTGGGACCTGGCACTCAGGCCAGGAGCAGTCCAGTCGCGATTGGTCGCCCTTCGACTCTAGGGTTGAAGGGCAACCACTTTACCAATGCTCCACTGCCGCCCTCAGGTTTACACCACCTAATATTTTTTTAATTGACTTCAGAGATACTGTATCAAGATGTGCTGATGAAGTTACAAATTGGCTAAAGCAGCTCATTCAGAGAATCCTTTTGGTTTGGTTTGTTGTACTTTCTGCTGCTCTGCATAATGACGAGGGTGGAAGAGTGGAAGATTTCAATTACTCAGAGCAAGTCAAGGAGGTTGTTGAAGTTTGAGAAATACAAAACGGGCTGGTTGCTATGTGGAGATTGCACCCATTTGGAATGTAATTAAATTGGTTTGGCTGACTGCCAGTGGAAAAAAATTCATTCCTTTCTTCTCATCTCAAATGAAAATGTATAGAGTGTTTTGCTGAAAAATACCTGGAGGGAACAGTAGGCTGTTGAATATTTGTAATACAGCATGCATTGTGCAGTTGAAATGAGTTTTGAGATGAGTTATCCGTTGTGGTTTCCCCTTTGACATTTCAAAGGTATGCAGCTTTTGAACCATGGACTTACTGTAATCTATTTTTTTCTATTATTGATGTGTGGTTGAGTTATAAACTGTAAATTGGCTCCTCTGCCATTTCACTGGCTGTGCCATATCAGAAACCATGAGGCCATGGTGCAGAAACAGACTTTGTAATGATGTTTATATATAGTCACATGTAAACCTCATTTGTTGGCTCCAGTCTACATATGAAACTGCACAAAACCTCTGTTTACTTCAGAACGTGTGACTCGTTGCTACTCTCCCCCTCCACTAAATATCTAAGCCAGTCCGCCACAGACTTAATCATTTTAATTTGAAAATTACGATCAACTGAATAATGTCACATTTAAGGTGGAAGCACACAGGCAGCCACCGGAAGTAAAGACATTGAGAAATTACAGCGTGGTAACTTATAAACTTGTGGTGGCAACTCAAACTCCAAATCTTCTAACATAAATGTGAAGAATTTTAAGAAGAGAACAACCGGCTGCAATGAAATTACAGTTCCACTTCACACAAGACGTCTATGCTTAGATTTGTTACAACTGCTAAATGTGAAACAAAAATATATTTTAACAAATAATAGACCATGAACCATAGTGACTAATACATGGATAAATAGAGTATGAAACACCTAATGTGTTATCACTTCCCTTCTTTCAGTTGTCTCAAGACCAACAGTAATTGACATCTGAGGTTGTTTTGGAGCTCACAAAGTACAAAGTGATCTTCCTCTTCTGTGCATGACCTCAGAGCAGTATGAACCACAAAAAAGAAAACAAATGTTCTCAGATTTTCTTTTTTAGAATATTTGGACACAGCGCTGTTTATTTTCAGGAAAACTTTGGTGGTTTCTCTTCAAGGACTTTTTAGGCTGGATTTCAGCTACAATTTATTCCCAGATACAACAGCATGAAAATGCTCTAATGACTGCATTATTAGAGAAGGTGCGAGAGAGAGAGAGAGAGAGAGAGAGAGAGAGAGAGAGAGAGAGAGAGAGAGAGAAAGAGGAAGCTGCAGATAAATTCAGAACCGTAAATGCGAGCTGTTAGGTTGTTGTGTGTGTTTGTTGAGGAGTATTATAAAAATCCAGCCTCCTCTAATCCACTGTTGCCTGATCTGCAAATGGATCGAGCTGCCCAACCAAGCTGTTCATCCTGGCATGGTGTTATAATAGCTTTTTCTTGTACGTGTCCTGTCAAATCAACTTAGCCTCTTTTGGGGCTATTTTAGTATTAGTCACATAGTCGATACAGGAAACTACAAGTCCTCAGTGTCGCTATTTGTCTCCAGAGAGCACATGGAAATACACTTGTATGTCCAGTTCGGTAATGCTGTCGTTAAATTATGACACTTTTGGAAAGTGTACTTTGAAGTGATGCGTCCATAAAGTAAGGTGGAGAGGAGCTGAGATGAAGAGCTAATTAATGAGGTCTACCATCACTGTGCTGCTTGTGGTGTGTGCTGTTGCATGCATGTGGCTGCCTTAGCATGTATATGTGCATATGCTCGTGCTGCAAGGTTTTCAGCCAGAGGCTTAATCTAACATGCACATGACAAAGCCGGCTAAGTGAAACAAAAAGCTGTGTATCAGTGGCAACAAGGCTCCTCAGTCTCCTCAATGGAACTGGGAAGATAGAGCAAATGGGCATAGACGCATGCCAGTATACCTTCAGGGCATTGGTTGTGTGCCATAAACCTTTTATGAGCCTTTACTGCCTATGTTGAATGTAAACTCACATCTCAATACGGAGAAGGGATTTTCTTTATTTTGTACATTATTGTGTAAAGATGTGAGTGAGTGTGTGTGAACCCAGACTTAGGGTTAACAGACAAATTTAAATACCGAAATTATGTCTCTACCACTGCCAGAGGTCCTAAATAACTAAATTCATTTACTAAAGTACTGTACTTAAGTAAAGTTTGGAGGTGCTAAAGCTTTTTAGTGGAGTATTTTTCTTTTGTACTTTTGTACTTTTCTGTACTTAGAATTTAAAGCTTGTACTTTTATCTAATTAGAACAATTAAAGGGTACTTCTACTTGTAGTGGAGTTTTTTTCAAGGCAAATACTCACACTTTTATTGTACTTTAACCACATTTGACCACTGACCAGCACTTGTGCAAAGAAGTAGAAAACAAACAACAGACAGAGAGGACGAGGAGATGGGGAGGTAGAGCTTCTTCTTACACATGGAGGGAAAGCGGCTCATTGAGCAGTTGTGAAAACTACAGGAAAAAGAAAAGTACAGAACAGAATTAAATAAAATGTTTGCTTACAAACAGGCACTAAAACCAAGACTGAGTCCGGGTCTCTAAGCCTGCACGTGCTGACGTGACTCCAGCTCTCACTTTCATTTGTGCTCATGCACCTGCTCACACTCACTGTTATTTTCATTATTGCAGTTTTAATGTTGTAGTACATTAAACGTCATAGTTCTTACCACAGTGTGATCACACAGTAGATTTAAGTAAGTTTCCACAGCTAAGTAACAAAGAAAGTTGTTTGTCTTTGTATTTGGTTCTTGTTTTTTTTGTAATGGTTGAGGCATCATGAATTACTTTTGTCAGGGTCAGGGTAAATTTGCCTTAGATAAATGGAAAATATTCCTAAGAATGACATAACTGATAATAGTTTATTTCGTGTATCAAGCAAAAATGGCAAACATTTGCTTTTACATTCTCTCAAATATTAATTAAGTTTGTCTGTTTTATGTTATTGTTAATTAAAAACATTTGAGATTTAATCTGGGGAAAACAAGCAATTTAAAATGAGATGACCATTTCTGTCGATTAGCAGATGAGATGTACTGTAAACTGCTCATCTTGGCTTCACTGGACCTAAATGTAAGCTCATACTTAGAAGTGTTTGAACAAATGATCAGTGCTGCCCCATATCTAGAGAAGACAGTCCTGCAGTTTAATGTCTCTGGAATGATAATGGTTTGGTCCAAAAAGCTGTCTCTTGGAGAACAAAGCAGTGTCAGAAAAGATGGATGTAAAACTATAGTGAGGTAGGGGTAATCCATGACCCACTGCTTGGATTTGCGACTTCCAGGATTTCTCACATTACAGAAACATTTCTGCTCTTCTCTTCACTTTGATAAAACCACATTCTCACTTCTGCCGGGTCAGGAATTCCTGTTCCTTAACATCCTTTTACAATTAAATGAGATTTTCTGCAGTCAGCCAGGCTTGTTTTGTGTATCTTGCAACTAGCAGCGCTAAGCTGCACAAACAAACCCATGCAACAAAGCAACACAAGGGGTAAGCAGGTCTCATGCATGACACTGAGTTGATGGATGAGCTAATTGGGGATTAACACTTAATAACTGACTGAGGTGTGAAGAGTGCTGAGCTGCTCTCTGTGCCAAAGTCTGCAGTGATGTTTCTATTTTCCTGATTCTGCTTACCGTTGCTTCTCACCTGCCATGCCTTTGTTTCTGTCACCCTGGATTGTCATTCCCTCTGCCTACCTTCTTTTCTTTTTCTAACCCTCTTTTGATTCTCATCAGCCTGTATTAGTTGCAAAGGCAGAACTAAGTGGCTGTGACAACATTCTCAGATGCTCCAGCTGCCACAGATTTATTGAGTTATTAAAGTAATGTACTGTGATTAAAAATGCTAATTTTCCCTAAATCGTATGACAGCTTACATACATTTTTTTTCAGAAAAAGATTTAATTACATGGAAAATGAAACAAGGGTTGAAGATTCAATCTTTGCAGCCAATTGCTTATCCATAAAACAATGAATTTCCTCATGGACCTGTGGTCTGGGCCACAGAGAGTAGAATGACAGTGTGATTCTTTAAGATGGATTAATCAGAGCTGTTTGCTGTATTGTGCACAGATGCTTATGTCTGAACCATGTCTAAACCAAGCAATTTTACCTCAGGCTATAATCTGAAATCAAAGCTTTGAATAAAATTGATTGCTTAAAATCCTTATCTTACTGCTGAATCCACTCAATGAATGTAGGGTAGTTCTGTTTTTACATTTAATGCTTAGGTTTTAAACAAATGAAGAAAAAAGTTTACTGTCGCAGTATTATTGTAAATTGTGTCCTTACTTATTCTGAATAATTTCATTTCCCCTGGGGGACTCAGTGTGCTTTCCTTGGCTCATTTTGGCCTCTTGTTATGCATTCATGTATTCGTTTATATAATGTGCGACACTCAGCTTCATTGGACAAATTTCAGTTGTTTTTTGGCAACATTGTGTACGAACTGGTAACATTTACTTATATTCTTGTTTTTTTCTTTACCTCTGCTTCAAACCATCGGTGTCTCGTGCTGCAGTAATATATCACTGGATTGAATCAGCTCCTTAAAAAAAAATAATTTTCATTTAAATAATGAGAGAACTTTTTCCCTTGATCACTAGATCTTTGCAGAGCACTTCTGCTGAGCAGCCGATAGCTAAATGCTGCACCTTTACTCCAGACCTCTAAAATTACTGCCAGATAACCAGAACAGCTTCACATATCATTTGGATCCCATCCAGATTTCTCTGTGTGCTGTAACGGAGCCTCGCCAGTATCGGCACCACTCTCTGAACAGGATGTATAGGTGATACATATGTGTATATATGTGTACAATACCTATGACGATGTCAGATGTATTTTCCTCTATGGAGAGAATTGACTTGTATGTGGAGTACAGCAAAGAGAGTGACTCTGGCCTTCCAGATGTCCTAGACATAACAGAGGCTTGTCCGCTCTGTGGCTAAATGGGTCACTCCTTGATATCACACAGCTCCTTCACAATGACCCCACTGTTCTTCTGATATTACAGCTCACCAGGTGGCTCACTATGAAAGTCATGGCTAGACAAATATGGACTGCATGTGTTTGTAAGAAGTCAGAGAAACACAGATATATGAGTGGTGACTGCAGAGTTGTTTGTCTAAGGTATAGAAATTGCTTTCTGTAAGCGGTTACTGTAAAGACAAAAAAATGTAGGTTAGTCTTTCACTATATGTAAAATGCATTCTTCATTGATCTGCTATTCTTCTGTTCAGCAGTATAGCTGTGTGTAACATAACATGCTATACAGGGAGATCTGCAGAGAGGGATAGGAGGGTAGTAACAAAAAAAGGGACTGAGGGGGAGGGAGGGAAGGAGAAGGGGTGGGTAGATGGCAGTTCAGTGATTTCTGATTTATGGTTTGATTACAGTCTTTCCATCCTGTTGAAGACCGGCTGTATTTGCCTGCATCACGTGAACTTTTTCTCACATGGCCTAGTGGTGCAGCAAGCTTCGCCTCGCTCTGCTCCTTGTCAAAATGAAACACACATTTGCACATAAACACACACACACACACCAATAGGATAGCATTCATGCACACATGCACAAATACACACTGATTGAGAGATAAAATGGAGAATGGCTCTTTTAGTCAGTTGAGCAGTCTCTGCACCAGCAGCCTGGCAACCATTCAATACCATTTACCTCCTAGTGGGAAATAATATTGATATTCATAAATGTACCCAGCTGAGGGACAAAAAAAAAGAAAAGCACTACAATAGACAGTGTGATTGGAGCACAGGTGTCCACCGTCTGGAGTTCATGATGTCCCACTCATCTGCGCTTTTATTACTGCAAATAGCAATGGGAAGACAAACTCTTTTCATATAGTATGTCAGTGTCACCATTTCGTAAGAACGCCAACCTTGGAAATTTAGAGAATGGACCTTTTTCACCTGCAGCTCTTTTCAGGTGAAAAGCAGCTCTTTTCTGAAAGCTGCATTCCATTAATAATCTTGGAGTGATCAGACCTTGGTTGGAAAGAAACACTGTAGTGAAGTGTGCTCCCTTTATTGGCCATTAGTGTTTTTAACCAGCATCAATCCACCATTAAGACCATGTTGGTGTATGAATAGGATGGAAGCTGCATTGAAAAAGCCAGTCACTGATATGATTTCTCCCCAAGCAATCATTAAACTTCCATTCATTCTTCTTCTCAAGCCCCCTTATGCCTCTTAACTTCGAATCTTATAACTGCATTTTGTCCCAGGGGCTCTTGAGCCTTGTGAGTGAAGTAGTACTCTCAAGTTCACCTTGTACTGTAACTGAGGGCGTTATAAAATACTTCAGTGAAGTTGAGAGCCAGCAGAAAATATATGTTTTGAATTGGTAAGTTTGAGCCTTAGTTCAGCAGTATAAGAGTTGAGACACGCAGATATCACTGAATAATGTTTCACGATACTAAAAAATTCTGTATGAATTTTTAATTAACAATTTACGTTCAAAGATTTGTGGCAGTGATTGGTTCATTTTGTATTAATCCAAACCCCCATCTGCTTAAAAAAAAAGCTACGGTACAGTATTGCAATATATCGCATTTTACTGAATCATAAGTCATGTATCATGATATGACATATCATATTGCCAGATTCTTACCAATGCACTGCCTTACTTTTCTTATACTAATAAAAAAAATTACTCTCTAATTTTGTTTAATTATTATTATTAAATGACCAAAAATATACAATTTAATTGTAATTCATTGTCATTCATTGCTTTGCGTTGCATTTTCCCATACAATGGGATTCTTAGTGGTCAATTTTTGGCTAGTGTTAGAAAGGATAAGTAGCTTGTAATATCACTTCAGTTTCAACAGCCATGAAGGCAGATAACCAGCTGGGGGACTGATGTTACTGGAGTTATTTATTGTGTCCAGTTCACATGGAAAGTGTTTATAGAGTGGTCTGTCACATGTACGTAATATGGCACAGATGGAATTTCATTTTCTGAAACCACAGCGACTGAGAGACGCGCAGGGGAAACCGTGTCACCCTTAGCTAGCTGGCCTAATTCAGGCTGGACCAGCTAGCCTTTTCCTGTTTTGAGTTTCTAAATGAAATACAAACTTAACTGCACAAAGGATCACCTGAAGCGTTCAATAATTTAAGGTGACAGAAGTCTTACTCGTCTAGAAAGCTGGAGTATGGTTATAGTTTATATTTAAAATATCAATAATTCCATGCACAGCTGTATGCACATCCATGTATCAGGGTGCTATGGAGCAGGAAAATTGCAAAAAAAAATTTGTAATAAAAATTTCAGGCTCAAGCAAGCCTGAAGAAGCTGCTACACAAAATTGTTTTTTTTTGCAAATTTGTTTGATGCATGATTGTTAAAAAAATAAGATCTAGGTCTAAAAGTATGGAAAAGTCCGTTTTCAGTTACAATTCAGTTGCTTTGCAGTTGTAATATTCAGATCAAACCACCTTTGAGCAGTTTCCTAGATTGTAACTTAGACCGAAATGACTAATGTTTACAATAAATGAGGTTCTCTTATACTGTTGATAAGCGGTAAACAACTAATTCCTTTAATAGAAATTGAAGAGAACTAGGGGAAGTGCATAGCCTTTTCTCAAATTTTCATAAAAAATAACCTAAAATTAATGTGCCTCACTCATACTATATTTGTGTTGTATAGATCCTACAGCACTAAACCACTTATGATTTTGGGATGAACCAATCATACACTACAGTCATTCAACCTCTTAGCAAAGCTAAAGATAGAATGGATCTGATTGTTTCAGAAAGCACTCTGAAAGATCTCAAATTAAAACCTATAGTGAAAGCAGGTGTAAAAAAAGAGCAGGGCCAACCAAAATGATGGGTGAGATCACAGCAGATCCTGCATCGGCAGGTACATTTGAATATGAACGGCCCTGACTGAAAGGTTATGACCCATAAAGAGAGGGAACGATTTGAGTGAAGCGTGCAGAGGGTAGAAATGTCAGAGTGAGAATGGCAGGAAATATGTTAGTGACAAGGAAAAAGCTGCCCCTGGTATTCTAGAGCCCCAATGAGTAAAAATAGGGCATTGGGCAAGAAGGCAGGAAACCAGCAGAGCGAGGCCTCTAGTAGGAATTTCTTCTGGGGAGGAGAGATAAGGGACTTAACTCCCTCCTGTCTGGGCCGACTGACTTTAACATATGACATGTGATCACTGATCACTTATGTTAAGATGGACAGAGGAAGAGGAGATTGAAAAATTGAATAAATGATTTTAGCACTGAGTGATGTGTGTGTTTGTGTGTGTGTGTATATGCAGTTTTGTGTGCTTACTGATGACTTGTCAGTTATTGAAGATTAACATGAGTTTTTAATTAGGTCAAGACTTGTGATAGAAACCACAGAACACAAATACACACAAGGCCTTACTTAAACAAACACACAGCCATACACGTGCATATTGTAGAAACCACACACACACACACACACACACACACACACACACACACACATTGAGGTAATGGTTAAAGAGTGGAAAGTACCGTGTGTGAGAGTCCAGGGTTCCTCAGGTTAGAGAGTGGAAGTTAGACAATAAACAGTGGCCTTATCAGACTCTGGGCAGAGCTTCCAACCTGATAGCCCAACACATCATGGTGAATATTAGAAACCAATATGACCTCTGCACCATTTGCCTCAGCCCATTCTCTCCTATGAATAAGCAGATTTGATATAGAAAGCACCCTCAGTGGTCAGTTCTTGTGAGTGTGCATTCGCCTCAATCCTGTATCATTTTACCACTTCGCACTGATCACTTCGCATTATTTAATTTGCCTGTAATAGTTACATGAGATCACTGACACAAGATTTATCAAGATTCTTTACAAATCAAATTTTCTGGCCCTAGTGGAACGTGAGATCGATGGCCGAGAGGAGGCGATACAAGGAGAGACACCTGCACCTCCGATTACAGTAATACACACATTTTGGTGTGGCAGTTGTTGAACCCATAGGGCGTTCACTGACAACTACATAGCTCACACAATTTGACCACTTCTTATAAACTTTGGGTGGGTCAGGAGTTCCCAATAATAATATTGTGCAACCTGCAAAGAATCTACTCAAGAAACTAAAAATGCACAGCGGCTTAATATTTATACCAACAATGAAGGCCACTGACATTCATTTATTGTTTTATTACTGGTCTGAGAGTAAAACACATACACTGAATAAACTTTTAATCACTTCTTTTTTTGAGGAAAAAGAAAATACACATACATATTAAATAATAATAAGCTATTGATTATAAATGAAAAATGTTTCTTGGCCAACTATTCCAAGACAAACCTGCTGCTGGCTGTTTACCGGTGCCTCAAATTAGACTTTTGATTGAGTTATTGATAGAATTGATATAAGCTGGACATTAGAAAAACACGTCACTCTTGTTCCAGTTTTATTTCTCTTTTTTAACAGACTGCCACCTAAAAAAAGTTTAATTGCCCTAGAGAAAAGGTAAAAAAGAAACTTAACGTAATAACATAACACAAAGTGGGAAGATTCGGTAATGCAGAATTTCTGCAGCACCATGACAGAATAGTAACTCTGTGTGAAATGTGCTCTATTTTAATTAGTGTGCATTGACAAGAGGAATGGTGTTACATAAATGTCCTTATGTGTCCTTGTTGTGTCCAGCTGCTGTCATATTGAGGACACAGCCTTCCTTCCAGCAATATTGCTGTATGAGACAATAACCTAAATACCTGTCAGATTTTTTTTGCTTCTCTCTCTCTCTCTCTCTCTGTCTTTACCTCACTCTCTCTTTGTGATCCCATTTTCATCCTCACATTCTCACTCCTCTCTCTCTTTCTCCTTGCCTCACCCATGCTCCCTCATGGTCACTCTCTTAAGTGATTGCTACATTTCATCTCATGGTAAATCGTCCGTCAGCCCGTTGAGCTATCATTATGCAAATGATGGGCAATTCAATTTCAGTTTGTCGGAGGGGGAATTTCTAATTAGGGTGAGGCACAGCACTCAAGATCGAGAGAAAGATGTAAAGGCAGACAGAGAAGGGAAGGCAGAGAGGTGCCTGTAAATAGCAAAGGTAAAGAGAGAGGGACAAGAAAGAAGCTAGAGGACAGAGAGGAGGGTGGAAAAAGAGAAGTGTTCATCCACAAAATCAACACCTGCATTACTCTTCGGTGAGATTCTCCTGCCTCCTGCTTCTCCCATTGTTTTCATTATACCATATCTGGTTAATTTTAATTAAGTGCTGGCTCTGCGCTTTGCTAGAAAAGAATCTATATGAGAGCGTTTGTGTGCTCAAGGCCAGATTTGCAAAAATGTGATGTTTTGAACATCCCACAAACACTTGCGACTCAAAATTCAAGAAAGAATAGCTGTGTAATCATGCTGATACTAAACTTTCATGATACTGTGATGATAAAAGTTCTCAAATTAGCAAAATGACAAATTTCGTATGGCGTGAAAGGAAGTGTACTTATTGTAAACTATATATATCTACCTGACTCATCTGCTACATACAGTATATCGCTAGAGCTGCCTCATACCTTGTAACAAGTCATATATGCAGCATATTGAGGGGGGTTTCTTACAATCATCGTAAATCTGAATTATTTTGCATTGCTTCATGTTATAGGAATTCCCACGCAGTGGGTGGGAGCGCTTCTAAAATAATTCAAAGACAAGTTTCAAGTCTCAAATAAAGTGTCAAGTGGTTGAGGGTTCAAGTAAAAGCCATTTTCAAGTCAGTTAACCATTCAGATGACGCAATATTTAAACTAGGCCTGCAACTAATGATTATTTTCATTGTTGATTAGCTATTGACTGTTTTGTCTATATAGTGTCAGAAAATAATCAGTTTCCTAGAGCCCAAGGTGCTCAAGTGATTTTTGTTTATTCCAACATATACAGTAGTGTCAAGTTACATTATCATGTGTTTATTAATTTTATTTGTATGTCACATCAATTAATTAATTTGAAAGCGTTTTTGATAGTTTTATTTTTTCACGGCCCTTTCAGTTTGCATAATAAGTCAAGCCTTCCTGTGTTTTTTTTGAATTTCTTGGATCTCAGATCTCATAAACATCAAGTCTGGAACCTCATTTTTGTGATTTATAGTTCATGTGTTTTCAGTCCATGGTTCAGGTCTATGTTGCATTTAACCATGTTGAGTTTCATAGTGCATCTGGACACAAACTGAATAGGCACATCCGGATTAGACCTTTAAACAATGCTCAATACCAAGCCCTACAGAATTAGAACGATTATTTTTTTGTTGATTAATCTGTTGATTATATTTCTGATAAATCAGTTAATGATGACCTATTGATTATTTTTTTCATTTGAAACTGCTGGTTATTTTTTATTAGTTGATCAGTGCTTTAGTTAAACTCCTGATAAATAATAATGCATTTGTCATTTTTTAATATGACATGGATGAAAGAATGAACCACTTCAAAGATACATTTTCATTTTATTATATTGTTCATCACAAAAATTAAGATTTATGTATGCTAGGCCAAGGAAAGCTCTTAATGACTATATTGTGCAACTGTGAGGTGTGGCAGGAGGTCATAGCCTTTTGGGCTGTGTTTCTGAAACCCAGATGACCTAAACTCTGTACTCAACCAACCAAACGTGGTGACAACAGACGGTAATGCACAGATGCTAATGCTAATGCTAACATGGTTAGTGCTGATTGTAATCTGTGGAGTTTTCTATGGAGTTCTTGTCTGATATAATATAAAAATAATAATAATAATATAATAATAATTAATAATAAAATAATAATATAACAGATAACAGATAAACCCTCAGTTACTGGTACAAACCAGCAAACAGACAAAACTCACTGTAATAAACACGCTGCCGTCTCGTCATTTAGAGGTTGGAGAGCCCCCAGGATGTTTTGTTGTGAGATGCTCATAGCAGTGTCAACAGTGCTGCTGGGGTAACATTAGGCCATTTCAGTTTTACAAAGCACAGAGCACCATTTTTTAGGCCTCTGTTTAAAGAATGCCACAGTTTTAACAATGCTGTTCTGCCGTTTCGCATTTACACCGTGTCGGGAGTGAGAGCTGACATTACTTGGGATGAATGTAAGTTTATTGCAATGCATCAACGCATTGCAAGCAAATCGGCATGTAAAAGTAATCTATGTAATTGATTACGTCAACATGTTGCTCCATCCCTACAGTAATGAGATGACTAATAAATTAGCTGCTGTATAGGCTTCATGTATATAGGCTTAGAGAGCACACGAGAAATGTAGAGTATAATAACGAGTAAGTAAACTTCCTCTATGTTTGACAGAGTTTACCTTTGATATACATTTTTAGTTGAGGATTCAGCAAAACATAATTAGTAAAAAAAACATTTGGTAATGACATTTTAAACATTACTTTTATATTTTTCACCTTTTCGGTCCATCACCTTACAATGACTTTCTAAGAAAGCCAACACTGTAAGTATCCAGAGACTTGCATACAACATAATGAATATAATTAATATATCTGCAGTATCTGCAGGTTTGTGAATTACATTTTCACAACTGATTTTTCATGATGTCGTACTGCTGTCAAGCTGGACTAGTACTGAGTAGCAGGTTTATTTTGATGGACCGCCTTTTTTCCCTTCCCATCACAGTAATGAAGTGTTGGTGTTGTCTGTGTTTTTTATTTATTCAGCAGCCCAGAGGGACAACATGTTTCCTGCAGGGAGAACAAAAGAAAAAAAAACAGTTGGTTGAACCGTTTTATCTTGATTAAGTGAATATGCTCAATTTACCTTTGTATGAGGGTTATTTGCATATGTAGGTAGTATGTGTCTGTGTTTTAGTGCTTAGTTAACGCTTATTTATGATTTGATTTATGTCTTGGTTTATTTTATTTTGTATCATAAACTGTCCATGTGTGGGAGACATATTTGTGTGGGTGTTTTGACTGTTTTTGCACATTCACATACACACATTTGAACATGTGTAGGTGTGTAAATGTGTTGGTATCAACCATACATCCACACACACACATGCTCACAGAACAGAGCATTCGGCTGAGATCAGCAGCTCACCCTAGGCTGTCAAATATTCTGTCAGCACAGCCCAAGAATCACAATTGGACTCTTTGGGAGGCATTAATTCAAAGCACCATAACAATGCTCTCTGAAACCAAATCAACTGCCTGTAGTCAGCATATCAACTCTCAACTAACTCTCTCCCTCTATCTCTCTATCTCCATCTCCGTCTTTCCCCCACTCTTCTTGCCTCCTTTATCGCACTCACTCTCTCCACTCTGTCTTTGCTGCCGTGTCTTTTCCTCTCTCTCTCTTCTTCTGTCTGTCACTCCCTGTGATGTGTTGCTAAAGCTGACTTACTGTATGAGATTGCTGAATATAGAATATATAGCGTAATACATAGATTTTATAACAGCAGTACTGTTATTTGAAGTAAATGCATCTGAGCAAAAAATTATGGAATTAGGTATTCTTTGTTTTATTACTGTGATAAGGGTCATGTGACTCCATGGTATGAAGTCAACTGTTTGACAAACAACAAAAATGTTTGTTCCTGTCATGATGCCGTGTGTTTTTCAACATTCCAAAAAAAAAAAAAAAAGATTAAAATCAGAGGCATGTCAAAAAATAAATAAAAGAATGAAAAACAAACAAACAGGAAATTAGATAAATTTGACAAGATTCTGCTGGAATCAGCTTATTTGGAAACTGTTTCTTTGAAAACATCATTAAATGTTGTCTGCTACTTCCCGACTTTCAACAATCAGTTTAACCACGCTACTTAAATTCTGTGTCTTGTTCTGAAACATGAGAACATTTTTATATTTATCACAGTGACAGAATTTATCATTAAATCGGATGACAGAGGCGTCCTGGCATTCGGGAGTGTCTGCTTTCCTCAGCAATCTCAGTTTGTTAGGGAATTATTCTCCCCAGCTTGTGTCTGTTAAAATAATTTTTGTGTGCAATTCTCTTACAAAAAGAAAGAAAAAAATTCCTTGTTTTGTATAAGTAAATAATGCTTCAGCCATCTGTTTTCTGCTTTTAACACATTATTGTGGCCAGTGCACGACAGAGGTGTTGGCTCTGCTTGTTAGTTTTTAGTTCTAAGTTTTATTGTTGTAGCACTATGTTGTTTTGCCTTCAGGAAACCGCCAAAATAAAAAAAAAAGATGAGAGGTTTTGAAAAAAAAAACTGATAAATGAAAATGAAGTTTCTTTTCTCCCCCCTGTGTCAGAGAGAGCAAGGGCACAGACTGCACTTTATTAATGTGCTCCATCTCCCTCGCTTTTGTGTCAGATGTAATACAAAGGGCAGGTGTGCTGCTCTGTGTGATAGAGAAAGTGACAGAAAAGAGAGCGAGCAAATTTCTATCATCAGGAGTGATTCCACTACATGTTATCCTTGGCAAGAGCTGTGGTGTTATAAAGGTATTTGTGGTGTACTTAAAATTGCCTTTGATGTAAATAAGAGACATAATTCATCAACTGATTGCTTGTCTCTTACATTCAGTTTTTCTGCAGATGAGGCTTGATTACTTTTTCTTTCATTTGAACTGAGGCAATTTAGTTTTTAATTTTGCATTTTGATGAATCCTACAATAAACTGTACTTAACCAGAGAGTGGAGTAAAAATCTTTAATTGCATCTATAACTTTCCATATTCCACTTTCCTGTGTGGAGAGTTAAAAAATGCTGTATTTTAATCCACTCAATAATCTACTCGGCTGGTTGTTCTTAGCATAAGCTTCGGTACAATTTTAGATGGTGCTGAATTTCCTATCACACCTAAAAACATGCAGCCAAAGTCTACATTGTTGTTCCACTAGATAGAGACTGTGCCTTCTGTGACGTCCCTCTGTACAGTATCTGCAGACAGACACACAAAGTCAAGTTAAAAAGAACAAAAAAAAAAGTCCAAGAGGAGAAAAGAGTGCGACACAGTGTGATAACAGTTTGAGAAATTAACACAAAGTCAGAAACTCAAACTGTGCTGCAGATGCATAACCCCTAGTTTCACTATTAATCTTATTTCTTAAAAATAGCACAACATTTTTAACAGTTCTTCACATGAAACAATAGAGCAAAAGTCATTCTGTGCCAAATGCTGCCACCTCAACCTCCTTTTATTAAAGTAAACATAAGGTGTGATATAGTACAAAATATTACGGAATAAAAGGTAGTATGTGAGGGGGAGAGAGAGGCATGTGTTTACAGTAGAAATTGGTGGACAGTCAATTAAAAGGCTGCTTTCAGCTATAAATAGCCTCAGCTCAAATGCTGGTGTTGGCTGGATGATCCCAGTGGTGTGATCAGTAGTTTAGTGTCAGTAATGGCCTGAGGCAGGTTGCCCCTGGGTTCTTGTCCCGGTTATGGTTGACCTGCTTAGGTCTTAGTTGACATCTCATTCTCTCTTTCTGTCTCTTTCTTGCCTTGCTCACTCACAAGTGCATATGTAAACATACATAACTCTGAACAAAGCACATACACACAAAACTGTATTTAAAATCTGCGTGTACTAAACTGAAATATCTAAACAATTGCTAAAAACATGGGTATGAGATGCACACATATGTTTCTATGTTGTTGTTTCCAGCCAGTAATAAGTGAACTGGACTGATACATTATATCACACACATGTAGAGTATATTATTATTATTATTATTAAGTATTTGGTTCACAACAGATTCTAAAAATTACACTAAGATATATTTATGCATGCCTCTCTTAATATATAATGTTTGTGGTAAAACATTATGGTATGCCTTTCCTTTTGAAATGAACTATTTAAGGTCTTTAGGCTACAACTCAGTGATGATGCATTTTCCAAACTAAACTTTACAACATAAAAGCTAAAAAACTATGACAATCAGAGATGTAAAACACTGTGTAAATAAGATAATAATAACCTGTATTGCCAGTTGTCGAATTAAATAAGCATTCTGTGAAAACATTTTTTGAAGAAAATGATTCATCACAATGCAATTTGTAAATCAATGTTGCATGATGCAACTGGTTTTGTCTCAGACTTAAGTCTCTAAAAACCACCGAAAAAGTGATTCATGCTCTGTTGTTGACTGTTAGGCCATCACAGCTAAAAATCAGAATGATATTATGCAATATGTTTAGGCAGCACAATTCACAGGATAGAGTTTTTATCAGCTGACAGATGAGAAACAACAGTGCTAAAGGGAGAGTTGTGTTGGCAACAGCTATTTGGAGCAAGAGTAAGTTTTTTTATTATTGATCTTATGATGAAATGTGTGTGCATTGTTGAATGCTTACTGCACATGCAGTGTGGGGCGCTGTCTCCATAATGTAGCACTACAGTGTATGTGTACATGCATTATTGTGTGTGTGCAGTACTTTATGCCATAGATGAATGATAGGGTTTTCTCATAAGCCAGTCTAGACCTTGCATTCTTCTCATCGGTGGAGTCTGATGTGTTCAGGCCTTTCAGCTAATCTGGGAAGAATGTCGGCTACAGACACACATGTGTTCCATTAAGTCCAGATCTGCGTAAATAATATAACATGTAACAGCTTACGTTACAGGTAACTGTAGCCTCACAGCTGTGCCTTTGGCTTTACAGTGCCCCACAACCTAGTCTATAAAAAGGCCAATGTATGCGCTCATTTCTAATGAGTAGTTTAGGAGGCTTCTGGTTTCAGGAAAATGTCTTTAAATGTAAGAAAAGACAAATATATTCATATATCAGTGACTGTCTGGTGCTGAATTTTATCAGACATTGGGAATAATAATAACAATAATATGAGCCAGTATTCTTTTTTTACTCTTCTTTTTTTGTGTTTACATAAAACATGAGCAAATATTGTGTCATTAAGATATTTTAGACATTTTACATTTACACCGTACACACACTATCAGCATGCTGATTTGCCTCATTAAAATGTGTTGGCAGACATTTTAGTTTGCGTTATCACACTTAGTGAACATATATTTTTAACATGCTCCATCAGACACAATTTGAAACTAACATGCATCATCGGTATCATGTAAATCTATACATGAGCTTGAAAAATTGACACATGGCTGGAGCTGAGAAAGAGCAAGAACATATCACAAGCCAACTTGTATCCCTCCCCCTATTGTTAATGGTTCAACATCCACACAAGCATCACTGGCTCTTTGTTTTTATTGTCTGCCTGCTCTGCTTGTTCTGATTGGCTCAATTCTACCAAGCAACAGGACAATGTTTGCTTTTGCTGTCTGCCTGGGGAAGTCCCTCTTGTCCTCAAGCAGGCCCAGCTACAGTAACTGA
>OMLM01012448.1:99818-120854 GCA_900302695.1 Helostoma temminkii
TCCTGTTAACCCCTGCAGCGAGTGAGTGCACTTGCACGCACATGCACGCGCACACACACACACACACACACACACACACGCACACACACACGCACACACACACACACACACACACACACACAATGTACATACATACACAACCAGAGAGCAGGGGCAAATCAGTCAGGATCAGGCACAGGTTGTTATAATTAGTGTTTTCCAGATTTATTTTGGTGAGATAATAAGAGTGACTCATTTTCCTGTTTAATATGTCATGTTTGTTTATCTTGACATGGCTCACATCACACTGTACAGTAAGCACATTTGATGTTGGCGAGGACTGAATGATGTTCCACTGTAATTGTGCTAAGAATGGAATATTTTAACTAACCAACTGAATAAACAAACAAAACAGAGACACAAAACAAATGTCTGCTGTAAAACTAAAAGTGTGCCAAGATAATTGTAAGATTGGAAAACAGGAGTGATGTGATTGTAGGCTATTTATTTTCTGCTGCTGGGTGGGTATCAATGATGCATACAGTAAGTGTCAACAGTGACAGGCTGAGAAGGTCCCCAGCAAAGACTGAGGTTCAGCATGGACACTTGATGCATTTTGTGCTGTAAGCATCTGATAAGGTGTCACAAACATAACCCACATTAATACAGTGTAAATACATATTAACTCTTAAATTTGCTAGGTAGGCTTTTTTTTGTAAGCCTCAAATAATTATTGTAGTCGGCTCAGGTGAATCTGCGATCTGTGCTGCAAATAGTGATTATCTTGACTATTTATTAGCAAATTCTCACATTTGAGTGAATGTTGTTTTTGTTTTAAAAATTATACACAAGTTTAGCAAAAAAAACTACTTAACTTTAACAATTACAATCTTTTGAAGTCATTTATTATATCACTATAAAAAGGTAAGTGTAGCACATAGTTTTTTCTTGCAGTTTATGTTTAAAACTATCTCTTCTGTCCATACATTGATAGTGCACTAGAAGATGCAATGCAGACAAGAGGACAAGACAATAGGCTGTCTACATTATAGACTCATATATAATATTATATTATATGGAATTCTTTAAGTTTCTCTTTGGATAATTTAATTTAGACCTAAGAACATTGATCATATGTACTGTTTCTATGTAAGGTCATCTGTTTTAAGTTTACAAACCTGGTAGGCTACTGAAAACATATTATTCAGCAGAGACTATTTTCTATAGGACAGGGGTTCTCCTTTAAAATATTTCCCTCTTGCAGCATTGCCAGGCTCTGTCAAAGCCCAGAAAGCCTGGACTGGAGTCGACACAGCCAGTTAGTCCTGAGCCCAGAAGCATCATGCTGGGCCCGACATCGAACAAGTGCTTGGTGACCTTACAGCACCAGCTGGAGTTTAAAGAAGTCTTTAAAAGGCTGATTTTCCACAGTAATATCATCACCCATGCCTCAAAGACTCTGGATTAAGGCCCATATTCGCTCAGTAAAATGTAACAAATGTGTGAAAAAACATCTCAGCCAAAGCAAATGTGGAGGGAACGATGGAGAGAGTAAGAGGAGAGAGAGAGATAGGCCTAAGAACTGATAGAAGAGGCAAAAAAGAAGAGAAAGAAAGTAAGGGAAACTCAACATCTTAACGGCCCACAATACCCCCACCCTGCCAGATATATCAGTGTAGTTGGCTTTCTCTGAAATTCAAATGGGAAGAAAAAAAAACAGATGAAAAAAGGAACCTCTGGTTTTGGAAAGGGGGTGGGGTGCTGAGAAAAAGACCTGCCATCTATGTATTAGTGCTCTGTAAATATTACATGAGCTCCACATTCGCTCAGTTGTTTGGCATTACTTCCACTGGATGGGTATATTATTTTAGAAACCATGCCTTGTTTATGGAGAGACATGACCTACTTCCAGACACTCCTCTTTCTCTTTCTCTCTCTGGTATTTTTTCTTTTTGTCCCCCCTCTTTTTCCCTTTACCTCTCTTTCTGTCTCTCGCTCTCGTTCCTGCTCTCTCTCATTCACCCTCAATCTGCAAAATCTCAACTGGTTGTCCCTGCTGAACAATTACAAGGCAGAGAGACCCAAATAGAGATGTTTGTAGAAAACAACATGTGTATAATTAAGGTTTAATGAGCTCTTGTCAGGGTGGAATGTGCAATTAGATTGGTAATAGAAAATTCTGCCTGGATGCTAGTGGCAGAGGCTGGATGTGGAATCAGCATAGCTCAAAATGAAAGAACAGTGAATTATTTTGAGCCCTTTTGACAAAAGTAGACTGTGCTGGTTGCTGCATTTAGACTTAAATACATGGTGAGGTCCCAAATACAGAAAGATTTTTTTTCCTGGTAGTGCTAGACTCTCTGTTTTCAAACTGCTGTACTTAACGCACACTGGGTTACTTTCTTGGAGAAACAGTTTTTAAACAGATGTTACTGTACGTTTTCCTGCAGCAGAATAAAGAAAAGGCAATAATTGTAATTTGAAGTTCATAAATGTTTTTTTCTGCACAAATATTAAAGGACCGGCATGTTTTATCAAAATCTAAAAAGCATTTTCACGGGGCACATACCTCTGTCAAGGCTCCACAATCAAAAACCTTTAAAATTTGAAATATACATAGAAAATGCTTTGAAATTAGGAAGGAATATGGCCATGACCTCAGGTTTTTATAGGAACTTTTAAGTGAAGTTAGAGCTGCAGCTAATGGTTATTTTTATTATTGATAATTATTATATATTATATTCATCGCTTGATTCTTATTGTTAACAAAATACCAGAAAACAACCCCAGTGATATCCTCAAAATCCTGGCACAACAATTAACTTTGAACTAGTTAATTGTTAGCAGTTTTCCTAATATAATTATTGAAACTATTACTCCATTATTACTATAACTGCATGCTATGCATCATCTAACTGTTTGTCATCCGAAAGTGTAAAGTTTTGTTATGATGCACTGCAGGTTATACAGTGTAGACGTTGAGGTGATGGGTGGGATTGAATATATATATATTATCGCAGTTAACCTTTCTCTAAACATAACCAAGTGTTCTAGATATCTAACTCTACATTATTCATAGTTAAATTTCCTTAAATGTGACCTTTCTCTAAGTGTAACTGCCCTGTATTATTGTAATATGTAGAAAGCAGGACTGTGGTTTTTGCAGTTTTGTTTAATAACATAGTTCTTGTGTGGCAGTGTTTGACAGACAAGCAAACACAACTGAAAACACACTCTCTATGGCTGAGGTAACAGTAGTATGTGTGCAAATAAGAGTTTTTATTGAATACAATCAGACCACATTAACTCTCTATCACTGCCTGGCATTTTTTCTAGGTCTTTGCTTTTCCTGTATCAGAGATTCACTGTTTTAGGGAAGAACATTTGTCTTGCCCTATGTCTTTTTAAATAAGGCACTTAAGGAGGAAAAAAAAAAAACCAGGTATCGCTGCTCTCTTTCTGCTCTTGTCTCCTTTTCTGACAGTATTTTTCTTGACTTGGTGAAATTGCTACTTGTGGGTCTGGTGGAGACGAAGATTCACACACACAAAAGTCATGTTTGGCTCTTTCTGAATTACTTGACTAGTCTCTGAAAGAGAGGGCCCTTTGTTGGCTTTCTCTGGGACTGCCCTTGAAAGACTTCTATTGTGTGGTAGGCACTATGATATAATGCAAGTGTATTTAATAGATTTAATGGAATGCACCAATATGGTTCTCAAGTCCTCAGCCTGTTTTAGGAGGTCAGAACTGCATCTTAAAGAAATGAAATCATATCACAATGTTGTGGTCCTACAGAAGCAAGAGCTTTCTAAACTGTATGTTAAATGTTGTTGATTTGGGCAATGTGGAGATGAAACAACATAGAGTGTATTTGTTCTTGCAGCAAAAATGCATTTTGGTATCTAGTTTCTTTTCAGATATTGCTTCATTTCTATGTTCCACCTGAGTTGTGTTAGACATCAAGGTTAGACAGAGTGGGGGGAGTTGAATGTCAGCGATGTGTTAGCTTTGTTTTCATTGTGTTAACAGGAGCACAATGGTACAATTGTGTGGCCAACTGAAACCCTACACCTACCCAGAGCTTTTGCAGGTCAGAGGTGGGGGAGATGTGTGTGCCTTCAGTCTGACGAACCATGCATTTTGAAAGACCCAGAAACTGACGAGTAATCCATCCAGCATATCATCAAAACCATTCTCCTTCACTGGCTTGCTCACATGTCAGATCTGCGCCTCCAGATTTCTTGTAAAATATTCTCATTTTCTAAATATAAATGATGTTTTTCCCCCTGCCACTTTTGCTTTGTAATCTGTGTCATTATTTTTAGGTGCCATTTGAGAAGTGGCCTTCCCCTTGAAGCCCCTCAGTGTGATGGACAAGACCATAAAGCTTAGCAATAAACCTGAGATGAATGCTACATCTTAAAGCTGATAGAGGCAATTAAGTCCATCATAAGCGAGAGAGGGAACTCTCTTGTCTGGAGACTCATTCACTTGCATGGTTTAACATGATCCCCAGCTAAATGCCTTATTTTATTTCTCCTCTCAGCTCACAGCTTACAGTCGAGCACAAATTGAGCTGATGTGTTTTTTTTCACACAATTTGGTCTTTCTGTCTGATGTGCCCTTTTCTGTCGTTGAATGTTTCATCTCTCTCTCTCTCTCTCTCTCTCTCTCTCCCTCTATCTATCTCTCCTCTCTATTTCTCCATATTTGTCATGGTAATGTAAAAAATCTCAGCTGCTCCAATTCATTTCGTGCTCTTTCAATCGAGAAAGAAGGGCAATTCTGTTTTTCCTCACTAGTTTTTGTGTGTTGAGGTTTAAAAGTAATGAAGACCATATTTCATCTGCATGGAGTTATATGACTGGGCGTGGCTGAGCAGTTCTGTTATGGGAAAATAAATATTATAGAAGGTCTAACTGTGTTATCTTTATCTCGCTGGGATCAATGTGTGCATTGTTGGACAGGATACATTACATAAACATGTAGGAATGCTTGCAATGTGCACACGTTCAGAGTCAGGCACATAATGCATGCATGCTCAAATTGTGTATACATGCACAGTAAGCAGAGACACATGCACATGAGGAACACGTAAAGGTGAAATACACATGGAGCAGCAGAGATGTCCACACATACACTCAGACCATCGACTGTATATCTGCTTTACAGCACACTGTCCCCCGTACTCTCTGTGTATGTATGTAGGTGTGTGCATTCATGTGTGTGCCTGAGTGTGTGTGTGTGTGTGTGTGTGTCAATAAAAGCTCCTACTGTCATGCTTGTGATCCTGTTTGATGCAACAATAATGGAAATGGGAAATGTCCACAGTGGTGATTGACAACATTTAGAAACACCGTTTTCAAGTCGAGAAAATAAAAAGAATCAAAACCTTGACATTGTCTCAGCAGGTTTGTCACCACGCACGCCATCTTGAGCAGCAGTTACAGTTTTCCCAGCATCACTGTCTTTCTTTTGCAGGGGTTTCTCCACGCTGTCGGATTCACAGGTGGGTCTGCTGCTCTTCTTCCAGGCTGGAACACTGGAATCACGTGGGTTAGGGTCTTCATCATCAGAACTGGGTTTCAAGAATCCTGTAGATGGCCGGGCTGTAGGAGGTGAATGTGTTGGAACTGCACAGAAAAAAAAAAAGCAGCTTACTACATTTTCATGGACTCTTAATATATTACTCTATGCATGACGTTTGATGCAATAAGTCTAATTTCTTTACAGAACATGAGCAGATAGGTGACCTATGTAGCTACTCAAAATACTGTTTAGTTCCAAACTCAAACATCTACTGGAAAAGGCTAGGACATCAACGCACCTTCAACACTGTCATCATGTTCTGAGGGTTTGAGGAAGCGGCCCTTCAGAGACCCAAGAGAGAGAGAACGCTCACTCCAATTTTGCCCAGATGATACAGCACGGGGCTGATTTCTTTCTCTGTTTCTTTCTCCATCTTCACTCTTGTCCCTGTCCCTCTCTCGATGTCTGTCCCTATCTCTGATTCTTTCATCGTGCCTTTCACGATCTCGTTCTCTTCCACTATCCCTATCTCTTTCTCTGTTTCTTCCTCGATCTCTCTGTCTGTCTCTATCCTTCTCTCTATAACCGTCTCCATCTCGGCCTCCCTCCTCCTCCTCTCTTCCTCGATACCCCCCCCTCTCCTCTCCTCTTCCACCATGGCATCTCTCTCTGTCTTGAGGTGATGAGTCTCTTTCATTTTTTCTGCACCGATCTCTGTCTTCTACATATCCCTCTTTTCTCCTCCATCTGTTCCTGGCGTCTTCCTCTCCTTTCCTCCACCCGCCACGTGCTGTGCTGTCTTCATCTCTTCCTCCTCCTCTTCTCTGCCCATACACAGCTTTCTCAGCCTCAGAAAGCCTCTGCTGAAATGCTTCCATTGACTTTAAAAGGAGAAATATAAAACATATTAAAATATCTGAACACTGTCTCAGGTTTTGCAGTTCAGATCTTCAAATTTGCAAAGCTATTCATGTGTGTCACATAAACGAAGGTCCAGTAAAAAATTTGTATGTGTATAAATAAAATGAGGACTTAAAAGTATGATTTCTAGCAGCTGTGCATGCATACAAACATGAACACACACACGCACACCTTCAGGATTGGCACAAATACTGACAGTCAGACAGCAAAGGACAGATTAATAATAAATCAAGACATCTTCACAGACATTCTTGCACAGAAGTGAGTGAGCATGTACTGTATGTGTGCTTGTGTGCATGCACATGAACCAACACTGTGTGTGTAACTCTTTTGGGGTGCACTGACGCTGACATACACAGTAGAAATCATATTGTACAGGGTGGTGGCTTTTTATGTAACCATATGTGCCCGTTAAATTGTGCATATGAAGGTGTAAGTGCAGCCAGGGTGCCAATGGTTCTTACTCCATAACGCTCAGCCACAACATCACTGAGGCTACGTTGCTCCTTCTCTGCCTGCTCCTCCATCCTCTGGTAGCTCTTCCTCAGCCAGCTCAGCCCTCCATCATTCACTACTGCACCTGCAGGAATGGATAGAGAAACACATACTTTCAATTCCGAGCTACCATTGAGTCAGTCATACCTTCCATATTGTTATTTAACAATGTCTCTCAATTCATATGTTTATAAAATGATTAACTGGTTAACTACTTTATGCTACTTTACTGACTACTGATCAGCCACATCTTGATATGGATTAAAACAGAGATGATGAGAGAAATCAAAGAATGCAGTAAAAAATGTCTGAAGATTTTTAATGGCCGATGCAGATGCCAATACTGAGAAATTAGCCATGTGCTCAGTATTTGATATGTAAATTAGCCATGTGGTTGCCAACCTTAACAGGGCCGGATCTGATCATAATAATAATCCATTTTGAAAAACACCGGCCACACATAAAGTATTATCAGCCGATGCTGATATTTTAAAAATTCAGAATAGCGGCCAATATATCATTGTTAGTAACATTTACTTCAAATAAGCAAATTATAATAAAGTGTGGGAAAAAACAGATTGGGGGGGGAGTAAGAGAAGAGAATTAAAGTTTACAATAAAACAAAAAATGTTGTATCAATAAAAGCTGTACTTCCCCATGAGATAAATAATGACAAATGTGCTGATGCTAATCGTAAGTAGTCTCTGCTTTAAATTACAAGTTGGCACAGAAAGTTGTAACCAGAACAAAAAGGTACTAAATATAAACAGAACAATTTTCATCTTCCCAGGGCCAGGGTTAGTAGTAATGCTATCAGTATTACTACTACAAATGGTTTGATAAATGTGGACAGTGAGGATGACTGACCGATAAACAATGAGGGCAACACAATTGACAGTTGAGGGAATTGATAACTTTGTCAGTATAATGTCTTCTGTTTAGTTTAGAAAGGTTATCCAACATCTACAACGTATTTATTGTTTATCAATTATACAACAGAGCTTGCATTTGCTATACTGTAGTCTCTTTTACACCATTTCAAGCTAAAGACAATTGTTTTAAATTGTACTGAGATAAAACAAAACAAATCATATCAAAAGTTAAAAATGCTCCAACAAAAATACACACCAGTCTGTACCTCCTGCAATGCTGTAATTAAACAAATGATGACAATATCCTTGTGGTTTAAATGGGAAAGTACAAAAACGTGTATGAGAGATGTTTGCATGAGCTCATTTTGCCTTGCTGTTAAAATAAAGCTTACAACAAAGAGGCTATGCCAACTCTAGAGGGAACTGCACTTACAGTGTGGAGATAAGAGACACACACATCTGCATTTGCTTGTCAGCTTAACACAGCTTAACACAGGAAGTAATCCTGTCAGTCTCTGTCACTCAGCACTCTGTAATTTCAGTCTTTGATTGAACATTCATGTTCACTCTGTTAAGTATATAATCATATTCATAACTCTTTAAATTTTAAATTTAATGTTCCAGTCACATGTACAACAAACCAACATACTCGACATCTAATTCAGTCCCAGTAGCCTTCCTGTGACAGACCTAAATCTTACTTTGATCAGGACTGTAGTTGTCAGACATAATGCATGCTTCTACACATTGACTCGCATTCAGTACATATAATCATAGTACAGTAGAAAGACACATCTTATGCCTCCATTACTCATTCGATATTACATATTAGACATTTATAATGAAATTGTTTAGTTTACTATAGTAATTGTCTTCTTCGCTGGAGGGGAGTAGTGAGGCAACACTTTGATAACAAAATGCACAGCACTCCATCTGCACTGCACTCTGCTCTACTGTGACAACTTTCTGTGTCAGACTCTTATATAATGGATTTTTTTTCTATATAGACCTAATATCTAAACTGAGACTTTATTTCAACATGCTGAGACCAAAATATCTTCTATGATCTAATGTTAATATCTTAATAGGATCTCAAAAGAGTTGTACCTTTTTTTGGTGCATTACCAGCAATTTCCTCGGGGGGAAGACCAGTTCCTCCATCCTTCCAGTATGGATTTAGCTCCAATTTGTGCAAACCGGCCTGAAGGAACCACAAACACATGCATATTCACAAACACGCACACAAACATTTTTTAATTATTTTGGTACAGCTAAAATAACACCAAAGAGAACAAATTCTAAAAGTCCAAACAACAGCATCCTGCAGAGCACAAATATACACACACACACACCACAGTATACTGCAGTCCAAGAGAGTACACCCTCTGTTGCCTTGGTTACCACTCACTTGGTAGAGACTGATAACCACAGTATCATATAGTGATAGTAATAGCAGTTTTTAATAATAAAAATGCTGCAACTGCAAAATTATTAAGTACTGGTATCGGCAAGTACTCAAATCTAAGTACTTGTACTCATTCAGGAACAGAGTGGTATAGAAACAATCCTAGTATATATGAATACATGAATCTGCTTGCTGCAAAAGAAAACTGGAAAATACAACTTTGAGAGTGAAAGAAGAAAAACACAAGCACAAGCACACAAACACACCTGTTCAATGGCCTCAGCTTTTGCCCTCTGCTCCTCTTTCTGTCGTTCCTTCTCAGCTCTCATCTCTGTCTTGGACGTGGTTCTCATCGCCAGAAAGTCAAAGGTCATCCATTCATCTCTCTACAGAACAGACCGACATTGAAAGGTGGTTAAATAAAGACACACGTACAGACTGAAGAAAACTCACTCACTCAGCACTACGCAGAAGAAACTTTAAAATATTTAGAAATTCACAACTTTTCTATAATGGAGGATAGTGCCATCAGTGAGTACATTTGGTCTAAAGATGAGGATCCAAACAACGGGTGAAACTTATTACTGTAGCACTCTCTAAACGCCTACTGTCTATTTAGATTCTTTATTCATACATGTTGTTTATTGAACAAAAGGGGGCTTTGCTGTAGTAATTTATTACATGGAGGAAAAGAGAGAACTTACAAATACAAGTGCAAAACAAACATTCTGTGTCAACAGAGGATGTATTAGGAGAAACGTATTTAATCAGAAATACATAAAAAGGGAGAGATAACTGTGTAATTTCTTAAGTGAGACCAAAACAGATTCATGTTATTATTCAGTACCTTTGGGGCTTGGTAGAGGACATTACCTGGACGTTTTGGGATATGCTGACATTGCTCTCTGAAGATTTGGACTCAGGAACCTGCCAGGGTTTAGCAGTTTGCGTCTGAGGGTAAGCCTCGACCCACTCTGAATCCTAACAATAAGAGAAATGGAGAGATGGGAAAAGGTAAATGAGAAAGAAAATGATGATGATGATGAAGTAAACCAGTATGTGGGGTGATCATATAAAAATAAATTAATACATGATGGAAGAGACCCAGACCTGCAACTCTCCTTAATCACTGTTTCTTTAACCAATATATGCTACATAACTTTTTGGATATATTTTGAAATCCAGCACCCTGTATAATAAAAAGAACTTCCATCAAATTCTGGGGAAGCATTCTTTCAGTAAGCATTGCTGTTTGTCAGTGGTAGATTATAACATTTTTTATTTGCCAAGAATTTAATTAATTGAATTATACATCAACATAGTCCTGTAGAGATCAAATCTCATGTTAATAACTAAGGCTTTTGCCACTATTATCTGTTATTGTAGCAGTACTTGCTGATACTATTTTGGTGTTAAGGCCTATTATGATTTAAGACCTTGTTCAAAATGACGTACCTGTGAACTGTCACTAGAGCCATCTCCTGCCTCCGCTGTCTTCTTCTCCTTCTTGGCCCTCTTCTTCTCCTTTTTCTTTTTAGATTTCTTCTCTTTCTTCTTCTTGCTCTTCACAGAAACTTCCTGTGTATGATTCAGATATCATTAATGGTGGACTATCCACAAATTATCCATGATTGACCATTTGCCTCACACAGATGAGCCAACCCAAAAATTATGTTCCTATACAACTAAACTGCAACCTTGATTACGTTTTATGAGAAACGTAATAGCAACTGGATTTTCTGTCAACATAATGATCATATGTTCACATTTACCATAAATAACAAGTCGCGAATTTGTCCATGCTTACCATAGCTATTAAATGTCCACATGCAATTTTTGTCTGCAAAATTTTCAGATCTACAACAGCCCCTTTTCTCTTCTGCTAAAAAATCCAGTCTTGCAGTTCAACATGCTGATATATGACACCCAAGAATACAGAACATTAAGTATCTTTTACTATTATCATTATTATCATTAATTGTTATCTGGACCTGCTGGCTCTTCCATAGTCATAATGAACTTCTTGTCCTGGCAACATAGCCTTAAAGTCAAACACAGTTATCACACTTATTGTTACTCTGTGTATGCTAGCAATTTGTTAGATAACACAATTGATCAATGTGTCATTTTTAATTAATTTGCTCACAATGTCTTCTCCACACTCAATACTAGTGAGGCTAAGACTAATACACAAGAACCAGTTTACAGAACATTCTTTAAACTAGCTTTATGTTTTATATGTTACTTATATGCAAGTGCAAGTTTTATATGCAAGTGCAAGCACATATTTTATATGTTCTTGCACTTGCTCTGAATATAGTTCACTGATTATAAAAGTATTTATTGTCAGATCAATGGAAATTCAATTACGCTGCCAACCAGGAACTCTCTTGTTCTGCCAGGGTAAAGAAACTCTCTCTCGCTCTCATATTGATATATAGTCAGTGGTAAACTGATCAAGTGTCAGTATATATGACCACAAGAGCATCCCCAGTTGATTAAACAAATTAGTTTGAACAAAACCAGAAAACCTTATCCAGGATTATAACACTAGCATTACTCATTTGATCATGGATCTGTTTATAGATGTGTAATGATCAGGGCCCAGAAGACACCACAGTTGCTGACATTATTATGACTCTCATCGTGGTCTTCTTTCTTCTCCTTTGGATAATTCTTAACTCCAACTAACTTGTTGAGCTAGACTAATCAAACAAAACTTGATTTAGCTGCTTTTACACATGCACTGGAATCCTGAACTGCTCCAGACTTTAGTAGAGCAAGCTGCATGTGAGAACACAAATGTCCAAGTTGGCCCCAACATTAACTGGACTTTAACCTGTGAGCACCCTAATACAAATCAATGTGATGTCCATGTGAGCCCTGGTGCAAACACAGCAGGTATTCACAGCAAGCAAGTGGGGGTTCACTTTGAACGGACCATTTCCCTGAGTGAGAATGAATTCCCGGACTTTCTCCTGCATGTGTGAACACACAAGTCTGCTAAATCCTCAGACCTGATAATCGAGAAGACAGTCCAGAGTGCTTATGTGACAAAGGCTTTTGACTACATGCACAACTCTGAGTGAAATAAAATCACATCTTACGTCCTCCAACTGCTGCAGCCTCTGGTTAATCTCAGGGAGCATCCAAGTGTCCTCCCCTCTTTGTCTCTTCAGCTCCTTCCTCCTCTCTTCTTTTTCATATTGCTTTTTGGCCTAATGGAAGGACAGTAATAAAAGGAATTACTTAAAAAGAAAAGAAGCAACATTTCTTGCAGAGACTTTATTTTCAAATGAGCGACACATTGTCATGATACTGCTGATAAGGATTATGATTTTCAAATATCTGAGCACTGACTTTTCAGTGTCATATTTAAATATTTTGCATAAACGGCAGTAAATACTAAAATCTGCTCTATGCTTTGGCCAGTTCAAGCACAGCTGAGTCAGGCTGATAACGTGTTTACAACATTTAATACCCCTCTGCGGGACACATCATCCGTCTAAATCGTCTGCTCTGTTTAAGCTGGTCTGTGCATCTGGTAGAACAGTAAACAAAACTGAGGAGCACAGAGATAACGCACAATTGAAAACCTGTGTACGTACACTGTGAACATGTGTATACCGTAATGTCTAGCTATAACTTCCACTATGACATACAGCCTCTATAAAACACAGGCTCGGGTCTCCTATCTGGCTCAGTCAGTGTTTGTCCAGTAACGTTAATTTCCTGCCTCCGCCTGTCCAGAACCAGGTATTATCAGAATAACGTGAATAAACACAGATAGTGTTGCCTTTCTGGAAGAGACATTAAAATACCAGTTTACATCGCAAACAAGTACAATTTCACAAAAAGGTAACGTCACTGTCAAGTCGCTTAAAGTTGTAACGCTAGCTATAGTTAGCTTACGTTAGCTGTTAGCCTACTTAGCTTGTTAGCTTTATTCCGGACTGAACGAGTATGATTTAGACTAAAACTGACGCCAATAACACAAACCTACGTTGTCACATAGGGTTATTTATTACACATCTTACAGCTCATACCTTTTCCACGGCCTCTTGACGCGCCTGCCGTTTACTTTCCTTTCTTTCTTCGATGCTGCTTGAACTCTCAAAGCCGACTCCGTACGCCGCCATGACACCGTCGTAAATGTTTTCGTTAACCGTCGTAAAACGCTGTTGTTTACGTCAAGTATTGATTTGTGGTTCTTGTAGTGTAAAAAGTACACTCATCATTAAGGCCTCAGATACACAGAATGCAGAGAAGCCTATTATTCGTCACTAAATATATTGTCGGGTTATAATTAGTGATGCTTTATCCTCTCTTTAATGGTGCAGCTGGTAACAATGGAGTTTATTTTAACATCAGATGATGTTTTGATGATCATATATCTTTAATTAAATTATTAATTATAATTTCAACTATGTTTTATTCTGCTGCATGGCATGTGACTAAAGCATCATGATTATATTTTATTAATCACATTCTTAAATATTAACTGAGTAATATATGTAGAGTAAATGTACATTTGCCTCTGATGTAGTGGAGTAGAAGTAGGAAGCAGGAGAGAATTGACATGTTTAAATACGTTAAAGTCTTAAAATTGTCTTTCAGTACATAAGAAAACGTACTTAGCAACTAGTGGACTTGTTGACTAATAAGCTGATCAATCGTTAAATCGAAAAGTTTAACAGACTCAATAAAACTGAAGCACTATCGCACATTGAAGAAGGCAGAGCTGAAATGTGACGCTGTTGTTTTCCCTGATTCTCCTTTTTGTGACAGTCTGAACTAAATAAAGGGGATCTAAAGGATTTGGTTGTGTGAGGTCTCACTTTGTGCATTTGATTTAACTTTGATCATACACTTCCCATTTTGTCATTAACTGAGCACAATGTCTTTTAGCTCAAAAATTACAATCTCACATTACTTGTGTATCAGAGAAGGAACCATTACATGTCATTTTAGTATAAATGCCTCTTGAAGATTTGAAATGTCTTGCAGCCTGTCAAATCAGAGGCTAAGGCACACCCTTGGATTTTAATTATCTCATCATGTCAAGTACAAATCTGCTAATAGACACAGCAGCCACATTGTATATGCGTGAGAAGCCACAGGGTTATTTTACCAGGGGCCACTGCAACCACTCTGCTGCCACCAATATTCATTTATGACACATTGTTTTTGTCTTTACACCCTCTAGTAAAAGTATTGTTAAGAGGATAAGGTATGTGCCATAAAATTAACAAACTAACATTCAATTTTATTTGAAATGAAGTATTGGTTCATTAAATGTTGATCAATGAGTGAAACGATTAGCAATTATTAAATTACAATTAAATGTAATTGACAAATACTTGTCAAACTATCAGTAAAGTCACAATATGCGATTCATCCCAAGTCTATCCATGTGCAAAACACATAGCACTGTTTATGATGCAGACAGTAACCCACAGCCAAAAAGTGCTACCTGCCAGACACATTTTAAAGTACAAAAAAAAAACAACAAAAAAAATGCTTCTTTAATGTCAACAATTTCCCCACAGCCTGAAACACTATATTGTGCCTTGGTCCTTTAATGTGAAAAGGTCAGGAACACAGTTACTAGATTAGTCACAGCTCAGTGAATACAGAACAGACACTGGGGTCAGAGACGGGGGAAGAAGTCAGTAGTGAAATAAAGATTATAGATGATGATCAGCTGTAAAGCACAGGAGCACTAGAACATCCTGATGAGCCACTATTTGGTACATAGGAGTAGTAGGATAGGTATTTAGTTATAAGGAAATGTTGTCACTTTTGTAACTTAGTAGCAGGACAGCTGTGGGGCTTAACGCTCAAATGTGTATCATACATAAGTGTCTGACATGTCTGAGTGGAAACAGCATAACTACTACAGAAGTGTTTATGTTCGCTGTTTATAAGTTTGTTGGTAGTGAAAGTATACCTCTAAATGATTTTTAACAATGTTGTTTTTTTTTCATTTTTCGGATGATTTAACATCCAAAACAATATATATGTACTATATATAAATAATGTAAAATCTGTCCAGGGACAGCAGATGGCTAAATCTGGCACATTTTCAGAAATCTTTATAAATGTGTGTTGTCCCTGTCACATGATGATCAACTGGTGGCCCATGAAGACATAGCCGGTGGCCTTTGACAATGGATTCAGAAATATAGTTTTACTGTGGGAGTCACAATTTTTATCCTATAGTCATATTACTATGTATGGATTCCTGCTTGTGAATTTATGCATATATAAAGTTCTGAAACAGAAAAGGTGCCCATCCAGTCTATTCTTGGTAGCCTGTGTTTTTGTTTTTCTAATGTTTCTAAGGTTACAATATAGTAACCACATTTCTATTACAAAGAATAAACAGACTGACCTCAAACCTCAGTCCCTTTCCTAACCCCAGGGCAGTGGTCCTCAGGTTGCTCCCTAGTCAGAACGACGGTCCCTTGATCACAAACTGTTGAAAACCCCTGGTCTAAACTAATACATATAAGTAGTTCAAATAAATGCTACAATTTCCTGATGGCCTCGCATTTGCTTGTTATGTAAATATGTTTATCTGTCGTCAAACAGGAAGCAATAGTGAAAGACATTTTTATGAAAATCTTTATATTTATTCATTTGTATTTGTCTTTTTGCCATTTATAAACATTTAAGCAAATATTTTATTTAGCCTTGTATTAATAGTCTTGATTGATCATAAACATACTGTCGCAATATGTTTTAGAAGTGAAGTTATAGATTACTTTATGTGTCCATTTCCATCACTCCTTCTCTAATATAACACACCAGTTTCCTTGGTCGTGGTAGCTGCTCTGCACTTTGACTCCAGCCACCTGAACACACAGCTGCTCCAGTTCCCCCTGCTGGAACACGTGGTAATAGCGGTGAAAGACTGGAGCTGGGCTGCTCTCGGACCCAGACTTTTGACTAGAGCAGGATGTCTGTGTAGAGTCATCTGGGCAATGAGTGACATTTGTAATGTCAAGAAATCCAGAAGACATGTTGGAGTCACACCCTGGAGTCGGGTCAGAATTACAATCTAATCTGGTTTCGGAGCGCCCACTGGCTGAGCAAGAGTTATCAGGAGTCTTTTTCTCTTTCCTTATATCCTTCTTTCTACTCTTTTCTGGTTCTCCCTCACCTCGTCTTTTCACCTCTTTGAGGTGCCAAGGGACCAGAAGGTCCTGAGTGTTGAAGGCTGTACGGTTAGTGTGCACACTAAGTTTGCCATCAGTCACATTGTTAACATCTTGTATTTTGTCTACAGGCTTGTAGTTGTCTGCTAAATGTCTGTCGTCTGGTGTGCTGTAGATGGGACTGTGCCTTTCAGGTTGCTCTTTGTTCTGGTCTTTGAGGTATTTGGACTTCTGCTTGTTGTACTCTTGTTCAAAAGCCCAAACATAGATGAGTGCTCGGCCTCCAGGCTTTAGAAGTCTCACCAGCTCCCTCACTGCTGCCAGCCGACGCTCCTACAACACAGACACATCAACTTTTACTTGACCATTTCAAATAGCTAGAGACCACAAACTCACATCTGCATTTCTCCAGTATTTGAAGATGTGAAGTTTAGGCAAATCACTATTTGAGGATTAAAAGTAATAACCAAGCTTTATTTGAGCGCCTTTTATTTCATGTAATGACATTATAAATTGTAATGACATTATAAATTTATGACTATGGTGTTTGAGTCAAAAACAATAAGGAGGCTGCAGAGGAAAAAAAAGAAAATATATGGAAGGCCAGATGTGGTAATATAAATATTGTGTCACACAATTTACGTAGTGATAGACGGCAATCTTGAGAAATAGAGATTTCACCTTCTTTGTGTGTATGTACTCTACATACCTGTGTGGAAAAGTGGTGTATGACAGCTATAGAGATACAGGCATCACAGGAGGCTGTTCGCAGTGGGACACTGAGAGCATCAGATACAAACGCCTGAAAACCCTTCTCTGTACATATTTGGACAAGGGTGCTGCTACGGTCACAACCCACCTAAAAGAGACAAAACACAAACTTTATTTAAACATAGTTTAGTCACACTAGAACATGTGCAAGGTCTGGCTACAATTTCAGATGATCTTAGTGGTGCAATCATTTCTAATTTATAAAGTATATAGTGTGTAATATAGTGTGTAATTTCCCAAAGGCGAAAGTAGAGACAGACTTAGACTGTGACAGCCATGTGAGCCAAATACAGAGAATAGTATTGGGAGGTTAAGCAGAGGGAATGACGCAAAATGGAAAAGTGGCAGAAATGCAGCAACTGGAAGAAAATACTGAATAAAAAGTCAGAGAAAATGTCAAAGCAAGGGAAGAAAAGACAGGAATTATTTTCTAAGACATTTTGTCTCAGAGAGAAATTCAATAAAGTTTTGTTTGAGTTTTTCCCAAAACAGAGAGAGGCGGTAGGACATGGTGAGAATCCTACAAACATGCACAAGTAGACACACACATATGAAAACACAAAGGTCAAACTTTTTCATTTGAATTACAAACAAGAAGTTTAACAGTGTTAACCTGCAACTGAAGGAAGAGTAAGATAAGAAGAGGGGGACATGAAATATAGAGAAGACAGAAAACGAGAGCACAGGGGAAATAAAACAAATTTAAGAGAGAAAAACAAATTGAGAAAAGCAGCAGATCCAATTGAGAGTTAATGTGTATCCTGATCACAGTGTTCTCAGTAATGATTTATTATGGTTACGCTTGAGTCAGGATAAGCTGCTTACACGCACCTCTAAATTCCAAACATGAATATCCCAGCGTACATACGTAAGCAGTAAATGTAGGATATTACCATGGAAACTGATGCAACGCAAACAATGACAACCCGAAAGATTATACATGAGGGGAAAACAAGCCCCAGTAACAACAAGGATATCATGCTTTTGTGAATATTTAAGGTTTGTTCTCATTTTGAGTCATGATGAGATGAGAAAAGTTAAAAACAAAACTAGTAATCAGGACTGTGAGTATTTGGACAGACAATTCAGATATTTGCCTTTGTGTGAACCGTGTGACTTGCACTAGTGCCCAGACATAACCCACATGATCTGTGCGGTAAATAAGTGAACAGCAGCTTCTTGCCCAAGGAAAACGTAATGATGCAATCGGCGTGTTCTCCCTCACTCCACTCTGGAGCAGAGGCCTGGCTTATGCAACACCCGTCACTGCATTCTGAGGACTTGACACAGCTACTCAGTCTCACTTTACCTGAATGCTACAAGATGATGAAACCTTATGTGTATCTGTTGCCTATACTTTCATTTTTGTTGGATTTAAGTCTTGTTCCAACATAGAACTCACTGTAAGTAACACTGAATAAGAGCACTTGCATGTCTGCAAGTTAAGCATAAATACATAAAACAGCTTGTTGGACCCTTTTATAGCTGAAAACAACTCTTTCCATCACCTATAAAGATGGTTGTATTAATCAAGTTTTTCTGTGCAGCATCTTCATCTACAACATCACAGAGTCACAGTAACTAGCTGCTGTTGAAGCAGCAGAAATCCCCCATAAAACCAAATTTTTTTTATTTTTGTTTATATTCAGAATAAACAAAAAAAGGCACAAAAAGCTAATCAGTGACATGCTGCTTTCTCTCTGGCTTCTCTTCTTTATGGTAAGTTATATTAAGAAACCCTTGCTTCAACATTGTCTATTACTATGCGTTTGCCAACTTGTTTTTCTGAATTTATAAGAGCCTCCGCTTGTAGCAGCAGAGTTGTTCTGTTCATTATTTGCCATTTCTACTGATTTTCAGCATAAAACAGTCCCTGCAGTTATGACTTGTGATATGACATTTCTGTACATAAATGACTGTTTGGCATTTCACAGTGACGATAATCTGAGCAGCTACAGCAATAAAACTGAAATGAAAAAGGAAATTTCCCCACAGGGATCACTTAAGTATCACAGAATTATAGACATCATAATAACATATGATGACACTCACTGCAATCACCTCTGGGTTGACACCCAGATATTTCCCATTTCCACAGCCAACATCAGCCAGCACGCTGCCAAGTGGGAGCGTGGACAAGAAGTGGCAAACACGAGGCCAGGGAGAGTGGCGTGTGCTGCTGAAATGAGAGGCGATGGCGTCATACACCTGGTGCACATACTCCTCCTCCAGCCGGGCTGCGTCGGCATGGCAACAAGGTAGAGAGGGGAGAGACAGCGGGGAGGACAAGATTGCAGAGGGAGCTCCCTGACTGTCACAGGCAGAGGGGTAGGCTGAAGGAAGGGAGAAGGAAGAGCGCTGAATAGAGACAAAGGGTAGCTTCTACACAGCTACACTTGACAAATATTTTCACAGTTTATACACAGTTTCACTTTTATATTTGCAGCTATCACATTTTTGATAACTAATAATGAATGAAGTCAAACTGTTTACTGCTCATATAAGTGGTGATACACAGGCAAAATAATAATCCAACAATTACAGAGTCTTGTGTTATTGTGAATCGGCTATATTCTCACCACAGTGGCAGGGTTCATGTCTGATCTTGCGGAAAGTGAAAGATGTGCGGGTGCCCCTTTTGCTTAAGGTGAGACTGCCGTTGGTTCCGAGGCTAGGCGTTGAATGACCAGAGGATTGTGGGTCAATGGCAGGCACCATGTCAAACTTCCGAGGAGTAATCCTGAAAAACGTTCACATATATTTGAAATAGTTATTGACTATTCTACACAAACTGACTGACTAAACTGTGAAATTGCTTTATATGAAAACCAGATGTTAAAACCAAGCCCTAAATGTCTATGTTTGAATATATGCTTTAAAAAAAAATAAAAGTCCACAGAAGACTAGACTATTGTACAAAATACAGACAGAAGCAAAAAGGCCAGTAAAGTCTGTATTCTGAGGCAGCTGTTTATCAACAGGTAGAACGTTTGTTCACGAGACGCAGGGTCAGTGGTTTGACTCCCGACTCCTCCTGTCATATGTCTCACTACCCTTGAGCGAGACACTAAACAGGCACCGTGCGTGGGAACTCTGCATCCATTGGTGTGCATGAATGGGTGAATTAGAAGCAGTGTAAAAGCGCTTACAGTACCATTAAGTAGAAAAGTGCAGTGCAAGTGCAGACCATTTACCATTTATTCCTTGCCCTGCCCTACTACAATGGAGCAGAGATTAAAAAAAAAAGAAAAAAAGAACTGCCCCTCCTTTATGAATCAATCTCAAGCTCATGTCAAAAGAACCAACTCCTTGCTTGAGAAACCAATTCAATGATACAGTCCATCTCACCCATGAGTCCAGAGGTATCTGCTCTCCCCCTTCATCACGAGGAGGCTCCGTTCTGGCAAAACCACAGGAACAAGACGACCATCAGGATGACGAAACTCCATCACTGCCTATAATAACACATAAGTTCATCCATAAGATCTAAACGGGTTATTATCTCACTTAATGCAGTTTACATCATTATCTTCTGTGCAGATATTTGGCCAAACATTTTTAAAAAGTTATTTTAATAATCCAATAGTTATGTATCAAAATTAGTAGTCACATATATAGATAATGCATAATTGCAGTAAAATGTTGCTGGTTTAATTGTCTGTACAACAGCAAATGTTTCTCTGGCATTACTATCTCAAAAAATCTGCCCCACCCTGAAATCTTCTTCTTTTATTCAACCCACAAAAAAATATGATAATTTCTCCCCAACATTGGTGTTTGATCCTAATGTTACCTTACAGCACATAACAGCATGAGCTCTACTGGGAAATTACATCTACAGTTTCAAACTGCCCCTCTCCAACTTCTGACAGCAAGAAAATTGGATTTTGTGCAGAAGAGGCGT
>OMLM01012448.1:120874-131460 GCA_900302695.1 Helostoma temminkii
TGTCTCTATGTAAGGAAGAGAGAGAGAGAGAGAGAGAGAGATGTTTGTGTATGGTATGAGAGTGATGTATATGCAACAGCAGTGATCAGACCACAACTGAAATCTCTGTCTCCAAGATTCTCTCTCTCTCTCTCACACACACACACACACACACACACACACACACACACACACACACTAGACAAGCAGGACTGTGCTGTTCCTATCCTATGAGCATTAGCCAATCAGTGAAACTCGTGGAATGTGACAAAATCGATTCCCCCCCCCTATCTACCGAACAACCTCAGTAAACTCAGAAGGTGCAGCTATATTTCCCTAAAGGTACTTAAAGGAAACCAGTTTCCATGAGGGTTACATGTGATTAATCAGTGGTGAATGAATCTGCTGTGTTATGTTTTGGGATTTTCTCATCTTAAATCAAGTCAAAATCAAATTGAGTGGTAGACACAAAACAAAACTTTATGGACCACAGATTTTTTCTGAAAGAATAAAATCACTTTCGGCTTTATGTATTATAAACACAGATTAGGAAACAACAAAGACATAATGGAAAGTCCTGGACTGGATCAAAATCACCTTACTTTTATGTATTTTATATCATATTATTATATCACTCTATTCAGTCTGGCTTTTAAGACTTGAAATATGCTGCTGCACTTTACTGACTGACATGTGCTTCATATCTCAGAGTTTCATGTTTGTAAATAATTCAATGAATAATAATTTAATGTGAAAATGTGTTGACGTGCTGATGGAAGAGGTTTTTCTGGGATCCACAGCTGTGTTGAATAAGGTGAATACTGTAAAAAGTGTCTGTGCACTGTACAGGTGCTTTACTTTTATAGAATGTTTTGTTTTCCATAAACATGAAGAGGCAGGACAAAAAACAAACACACTTGCTGTGCATTTGATAGATGCTGTGAAAGATGACAGATGACTGCTAATAGAGCCCCTGCAATTCGGACAAACATGGACAGATGGGCACTTATCTACAGCAGTCACCCTGTAGAGGTGAAACCAGCAGTTCAGTGCCAGCTTACACCTCATCACACCTGAAACAATCAAGGTGACAGTAACAGCCACTGTTTAAAGGAAGCTCTGCTCATCTTCAGTTCACCAACTGATAAAATATTGGCTAAGAAAAGCAAGAACATGCCACCTCTAAAAACAAACACAATGGGCAAGCAAGTACGACAGTATGTAAAAGTGTCAGAGAGAGAGACAAAAGAATGAGATGTTGTAAGCAGGGTGGCAAAATGTTCTCAGAAAATCACAAGGACACATGAACACACACTCATTTCTGACAGTTGTGCCCCCTTGAGACAGATGAATCACGCTGCTTAGTGAAGTGACACTTAATTTGACTGATTAAACCAGAACACAGATATGAGTACAAACAAAAAGACTCAAGTGTCTCATATTACTATATTTCCATTTACTTGGAATTTATCTTTAAATGTGAACTTTAAGTCCAACTAGTTGGCAAAGGCTACACAAGCTAATCATGAACTGCGAGGATGGGTAAATTACAATCCACAAGTATTTGTCTCGACCAGCTGGGGTCACATTATCCACAATAAATACATGTTATACACATGCATTTCAAATAATAATAAAACAAAGAAACTAGGAGGAAACTGAACATTTACACACACATCCGTACAAATACGCAAAACAACTGACTTCTCACCTTTGCTCCAAGGCTCAGTGACAGGATGGTGTCCTCAAAGGCAGAGTGGGTGTCCACATGAGGAGGAATACCTGAAAATATATTATTATTATCATTAGTAGTAGTAGTAGTAGTAGTTGTTGTAGTAGTAGTATTAGTAGTAGTAGTAGTATTTGTAGAAATTTTTCAATACTAATTTAAACATGAAAGTATTTAGCTGCAACAACTTGAGGATTTGTGGTGAACATTACTGAACGTTTTGTGATATTTAATGCACGTGCTTGAGATTAAAAACAACAACAACAACAACTTATTGATTATCAATAACAATCACTTGACCCAAAGCTGTATTTCACCCATTACAGGCTGCTGCTGTAACTCAATTAACCAAACAAGACTTTCAAATCCTTCATAGTTGCATTTTGGAAAGATTTATGCTGCCACCTTGTGGTATGAATCAGTAAATTCGGCATATGCTATTTAATGGGGTTGTAAACACAATTAAGTAACATAGTGAAATAAACAGTTTCAGCACATCTGATTATTAGGACTGAAAGGCAAAGAGTCTTCTTTTACCTCTTCTGTCTTTAACGTCACAATTTAGTGAACCTACAGCCTCTGGAATAATGTTATTATTGAAACATCGTTATTTTTTATCTTCCATCTTTCACGAAAGGCTACAACTTTGAAGCTCCTGCAGTACGCTTGCTTAAAGTTAATATGGTGTTGATTAGATTTGGACTGATTGTGTCCAGAGTCATTTATCCCACCATATACTGACTGCTGAACACCACTCGGGTAGACACTGATTGCCCTGATAGCCTCTAAATGTTCTCTTTAATTCTGTATTATTAGTTTTTCTCAAACTGTATGTAATAAGGCAAGTCATTAAAGACATGAATGGAATAACTCACCCTGTCCGGATTCATACTGGTTGACAGTAAGCTGGTCTGGCATTGCGACAATATGTCCATCCTTCACACATCGCTCCAGGACCGGTAAACACTGCTCCGGAAGACCTGGATATACACACACATCATAGGTTCCTTTGTTACTTCCTCCTAATTTTCATCTTTATAATTTTCCAGTGACTATTATAATAAAAAGCTGTTAAAAAAGTTGTGAAAATGCTGATATATTGTACTTTATTCTCTACATGCACAAAAATGAACAAATTCAACCACCCAGCAGGGAACAAATGATACTAACGATGGCAGTTCTCACAGCAGCACAGGATTTCAAGATTCATGACTTTACTCATGGTGTCAGCATTGCAATCATTGACTGAAATGTTATGGTAAGTGACAAGAATGGTCATAGCTATTAAAAATATAAGACTGTAACTTTATTAAAATTTTAAAATAAAATTTATTAAAAACTCAAGCATACCTGCAGGTAATGGCTTGTCTTTGTCTACGTTGTTGTTGTCGTAACGAAATTCAAAACCATAATGTTTGACTCTTCTGTGCTTCAGAGCTTTTTGGGCTAAAAGGTCATTACAATGAAATTACAGGTTATAGTTAATTAAGATGCATGACACACAATTCCACATTTACTATAATTTTTCAGCATAACTGTAAAGACAGCAATGCATCAAAGGTCCTATATGGGAAGACGTTAGGCAGGCTCTCACCAGTGACATCATCATTAGTGGATGACCAGCCTATGGCAGCAAGCAACAAAGCCTCTTCCTCCAGAGACACAAAATCTTCCACCAAGACTAATCCCTCTGGTAAAGGAATGGACACCTCCTTCTCACAGGGTACTGCATACACACATGTACATAACATACTAGTAGTGCCAACTTTTGTCTGAGTGTGTTGCAGGTATTAATCAAAATTAATCAAAAGTACAAAGAAACAAACAAATAAAGGTTCAAGCAAATTAACAATTATTTTATTGCATTTTAGAAATGGGAACTGCATATGAGTGGGCCAATATGTAAAGCAAGTACCTGAGTTGACATAACTGAGGTAGAGTGTGACACTGCTCTCGGTACAGTGCAGCTTTTCTCCATTCAGGTGTATGTGGGCTTTCCGAGCACTCTGCTCTAATCTGAAAGTAACAATGGTGTGAGTTTCAAACCTAAACTTTCAATCAGCTAATCAGGTCCTGAAGGTATTAAATATGTTCCATCCATACAGCAATTGTACCTGTATGTGGCAAAAGCATAGGGTTTGTGAGGCGGCATGATCAAGGTCTCCACCTCTCCCATCTCTTTAAGCGCTGCAGAAAGTTCTTCTCGACTAACACCATTCCCCAACCCTCCATTAGCCACCACCAAACTCTGTAGAGGAGACAGATAAATTGATTTCATACAAGGCGGTTTCACAGCAAAAACAACTGCATTACATACAAAGAAGCACTTTTTGAGAAACTAAACCATCATAATTAATAGCTTCTACCTCAGCCTAACAGACTGCTGCATACCTTACAGCCACCCAACACACACCTTGGTCAACAAATACAGTGTCACAGTAAGTTACTGTTCTTCTCCATAATGAAATAAGGTCACTTCAACAGTGCCTGTAGTCTAAGCTGCCTTCATCACTAAACTCACAGGACCTGAAAATCATTTCTTTCATTGCGCCTTAAATAGCTAATAAAATTACATGTTGTGACTCACAACTTGTGAGTAGTACAACAAGGTAATAAATGTTAGCTAGCTTCCTTTTATGGCTAACAGATGATCCTCTTCTTGTTTTTTACACCATTTAATATTTTACCTTTGTCGGTTGCGATGTGGTGATGATACCTTCGTGTTTTAGCAAAACGTGACTCGCTTTTATTTGCTTCCTAAGAACTTTCTTGTCCTCTTTACTCATTTTGTAGCAGTTCACGCTATTTGTCACACTAGACTCCATGGTGCGTCATTTTACTTCGTCCGGGTGCAACTAACATGAAACTCCAATGGTTCCCGCAGCAATGGTCCTCCTTTTGGTTTATCATTTCCTTTGACAACACTATGTGGAGTTTGTATGTAATCAAATGTAAATCATGTTTGGAAAATCAAATGGAGCCAGTCACTCACACAGACGCTGATCTGTAACACACATTTTAACACTGGCTACACAGAAAATCTATCACATGATCAGTTTTTCTCAAAAACTAAGAAACTGAATTAATACGCTGCATTAAATTGGAGTCCACTTGATCTTCATCATCGCCTCCTTATGGGTAAAACTACTGCAATGCTATGAACAGAGCAAGTTAATATTAGGTAATATTACTGCGAACCCACGACGTAACTGCAACGTTCACGTTTGAACAAGTTTGATTGCCACTCACAGATATTAAGGTAAAGAAATGACCTCACAATAAAATGGTGACATTATTAATTGGTCCTTAGTCTTAGCGAGAGACGTAAATAAATTACTAGCAGACAACGCAACGTTTAAGTAAATGAGAAAAACTGTAAAGGAACAAGAGTCATCACTTTTTCATGATAAATTGATAGAGAAAGATGATCAAATATACATCATTAACAGAAAAACTACATTTTACCAACTTATAAATATATTTTACAGTTTGAGGATCTAAGGATAAAAAAGCTTCAATTAAATTTTTGCTTCACTTTATTTATGCAGTGCCAAATCACTACATAAGTAGGGGAGCAGAAGAGCTGAGTGCATCAAGGCGCATCCCCCAGCTGCCACCTGAGTCAGCTCCAACTATAGGTTTAATCAAAAAGAAAGGTTTTAAGCCTAGTCTTAAACATAGAGAGGCTGTCTGCCTCTTTTAAGATATGATGAAGCTTAATCATTAAGTGCTCTGTATTTATGCTTTGTATTTTTAATTTGATTTTACAGGGAGCCGGTGCACAGAAGCTAATGTAGGAGAGATATGACCTGTCTCGCTAAATCCAGTCATAACTCTTTCTGCAGCTATTTGAATTAACTGGAGGCTTTTTAAGGAGCTTTCATTCAATCACTAACTTCACCTATATTACCCCAAAGGCACACTGGTTTGCAGGAGGCACATACGCATACAGAGGAATCTGAGACAATCCATATGAAAATACAGTACCACACACCCTGTCACAGGTGCAAATATTCTATATAAGCAAAATAATGTTTAGAGAGACAAGTTGTAAAACGCATGTATAATCGTAACATTAAACATATGTTCCATTTGTTAGTGCAATGCCGCACAGCAATTAATTGCACCTGTCTGTGAGTGTAAAATGTTTAGTGTAACAGTGTCTATTCAGTGTTCACTGTATGGTTCCTCTTTGGCCATGTGTTCCCCCTACAGTTTATCTTTGTTAATCAGTATGTGTCTGTGTCTCTGGCGCCATTGTAACACCTGATCTTCAGTTACTCCTATGGGTAATCCAGCTATTTATCTGCTAATGTATAATATTCCAGTTGGAACACATAGTTCGTATGTGGTATGCATCTATAGTATCAAGCTAACAGTAGGATTACTCTTTCGCTGTCTACATGGTTCTTCTTTCCTTTATTCTTGTATCTAAGCAGCCTTGCTTACTGAGCGTTTGTGCTGTGGCACCACGCTGCATGCCTTCATAATCTCCCGATAAAAGACGGGCAAAATGCTCCACGGTCCCAGTAACTTGATACCAAGGGATATAGGTATAAAATGTGGCCATCCTGCAGAGACAATTTGTCATTCAGTTTTCATCCATTTCATTCATTCATCATCGAATAATGGCAACCGAGGACCATCTTGAATTGTTTTTCACATTTTTCACATGAGGACAGACACAGATGAATTACAAAAGGTCAGTCACATTCAGGTATGAGTGCTGAATTATAACCGATGTAATTTTGGTGCAGTGCGTGCCCTCGTCTCTGCTCTTTGTCTTGTTCCTCCCTCGGAGATGCCAATTAGCTCAGATTCTGTGGATAAATTTCTCCACAGCCATGATTAATGACTCTACACAACCTCTTTGTGAGTGTGCGTGCACCAGCGTGCATGTGCAAGTCTTTGTATGTGTTTGTGAGTGTGAAACATTTGACCGTGCTCATCAGTGTGCTATGCCTGTGTGTGTGTGCATTTATACACAAGTTTGTTATATAATGAAGCTCTCACCTGTCCTCAGCCATCTCAGTAATTACAGAGCCATACTGAGCTGCTGGCCACCGGGAACCCTTCAGCGTCTTAACAGCAGGCTCAGTTTAGTCTACAAAACAACAGCTGGTCAAACATAAGAGCACTGGGCTGCCCTTTCTGACATGACAACAACACTCTGCTTCATCAAAACAGCCTAAACTCCTCACTCTTTGATGAGGATTGTGTGGCACACTAATCAGGTTAGAGTGTAGAGGGGGAATTGATCATGATTAAAGTTTTTGCCTGCAGTTCTCAGTATCACAACAGCATTTCTATCTCAGCTGTTCAAGAAGTTGTGTTAAAATGGAGAACAAAGGTAGAATTGTCTAATTCACTGGGCAGAAATCCATCCTGCTTCTATTTTCTTGTATTTACTGATATTGTAAACCAGGTACTGTATCCAGTTTTGTTAGACTTACACAGGGACAACTGTGAACTTTAAAGATAAACTCAACCATGATCCAAAGCTAGTCTAGAGCTTTCAGACATTTCTTCCTGGGCACAAATAGCAGTTGTCATGGGAATACAGTGGAATATTTAAAATTTGTCCCAGCACTTTAAGGACATCTCATCTATATTGGCTTAAAAGATGGACTTCAAAGTTTATTTTTAACAACTCACCAAAAAAGGACCCTTAGTTGTTGATGTATTAGCCATCTGGTAACAAGATCATGTAACAAAAGTTGAGCCTTGTAGTTAAATTTCCGTCTCAACTGCTGTGTCTAGAGTAAAAAGGAGACTTTGAACCTCATCTGTATAATTTTAGCATTACATTTCAGATTTGATCAGTCATGCATGAACCTTTGAAGAATGAATATGGATGAACAAGCGTCTTTATTGTACCAAGTGGAAATATCACTTAAGGCTATGAACAGGAGATTAGGAAGGTATTTCAAGGGCAGCTTCACCTCACACATCAGCCAAGCTCCGCAAAGCAGGGTAACAGTGAGAACTAGAGTGCAACCACTTATGTATCCTGAGGCATGCCATCACCCTTTGAAATGCAGGACCAGTAGCCAGAGGCCAAACTCCTGTCCGTGGCATCTTTGTATTCTAATTGGTTGGACACTTCAAAATTGAGATGGACAGATCCAAGTCCTACTTTTAAATACTGGTTCTGATCTTTACAACTATGTGTAAGCAGATATCTGTCTATTCTTGGAGAAAGATGAAAGTAAACAGGTAAGATGACAGAAATATTTTAATTACAACTGCAATAAATAATGAAGATACAATTATTACATTTGATTGAAAGCTTTATAATATACAATAGTCTTTTTTTAATGAAGTAAACATATGGTTGCAAAGGCGTTGAAGAGATTGATTATTGATCAACATGGCTGTAAAGAATACGACTGTCACCAAACCAGGTTTCACTTGTAGTAATCTTATTGCATACACACATACACACACACAGTGCCCCAGAATGTGAGGAATGGTGTCTCTCTCCAGTGATTCAGAAGATAAACCTGCCAGCACTTTTCTATCTTAAACACACACACACACACAGCTGTCAGAGTGGGCTATGGTCCATTGCGCGCAGAGATGCCTGCACACCCCAACCAGTTTTATTCAGTGACTTCTAGCACTGCATATCTTTGACAATGGGAATCCCTGGGTCAAATAGTTATTGGTCCAAATGCTGGCAGAACAGCAGGTTGACAAAATGGCAGGCGTTTTGATCTGTTGATCCTCTGGGAATGACCTTGGAATTCTGTGATGGAAAGGTTTATGGGAGCTGTGCCCATAGTCACTTTTGTCCTGCCGTGACCCGTCTGTGTGTACAGGAGAAGGTGTGTGTGTCAAAGGGGTTTAACACTAGTTCAGAGATAACACCCTTCTAAGCAGCTGTCAAGTGTGAGATGAGCTGAGAGGTTCTCTGTCAAAACCATCTTCTTAGCACTGCCATAACATAGAGTAGGGGGGTTGTAAAAAGTACAATGGGGGTAACATAAAATCACTGCTTTATAATTATTGCTAATTGCTTTAAACAGATGTTATATATGTTTTGCCAAATATGCATGTTTGCTTTCTGGATGTACGCTCATTCTTATGTCTCTACAGTATGTACAGTATGAAGCTACAGTCAGCAACCAGTTAGCTTACCACAAACACTGGAAACGGGGAATCAGCTAGTCTGTGCAAAGGTAACAAAATCCACCAACGAACATGTCTAAAGCTCACGAGTTAAAGCATCATTTCGTGTTTGCAACTGCAGACGTACAGTTCGGTTATGTGTGAGATTATTTCTTGGCTGGGAGCAGTGATGTCATCACACCAGTCCAAGAAACAGTCTGTATCAAGATGTATCAAGTTATCACGCTAAGCCAAATGTATCTGACTGTATCTTCATGTTTGGCGTACAGAAAAGAGAATGATGTCATCTTCTCATCCAACTTGACAAGCATCTTTTGCAAAACGCAGAACTACCCTTTAGAGCATGCAAATAGAGATTGTTTAAAGTAAGTCTGATTAAGTGTGGTTTTACTACTACTACAGGTGTTCAGCAAACGCTGTGAAAAATATTGAGATTTTCTCATCAGAACCTGTACAGTTTATTTTTGCCTCTTTCCCCTTCAGTCGTTGGGGAGCAGAAATTGATTCAGCTTGGCTGCCTGTGTCTGTTCATCCATCAGCGAGAATCTGATTTAGGAAGGGTGCCAGACACATACCTTCAATAACCTGCACCTCCTGCTTGTTTTCAATGACTGACAGTTGTCATGCAACACCCAGGACAAACAGTCAAAGTAAGAGATGTGTTGTGGCAAAAGGTGTGTAATGTTTCAGTGCAAGGCACGAAGTCACAGGACAGACAATGTGACATTGGTTGGTTCAAACTCACATGCCTTATATTTTGCATTTTGGAGGTTATTCTCCTTTGTCTCTATACAGAGCTATTTCCTCCGCACACAGTGAGTGATACTGTTACAGATTTCTATATCCATCAGACTGTGTGTCTTGTATTTGGGACAACTGTAATCCACCTACTATCTGTAATAATGCTTTATAAATAACCAGTCCCTCCTCTGTTGTATGCGTGTGTGATAGAGAGACTCGGTATGGATATGGATGGAAAACACATTAGTGGACTGAGATTGTGGAAAATAACACACTCTATTGGTTGTATAGTTGCTGTGTGACATCAGTCTGTGTGTACGTGAACCATGGGCGGTCCACAGAGGATGGCTACTTTAGGAGCAAGTCCTGCCCCTGTTGACTGCAGGAAGCTGGACCACGGAGAGAAGATAAGCTGATAATAAACACAAGAGAGAAGACGACGAACAGCAACAAAGACGTTTCAGTAAGAAGACACGCTGTTGTTTTAGAAGTCAACATAAGGAAAGTAGCGAGGAAGAACAACTGCATTCTTGTTTTTGTGTTTCTAGGGAGATTACAGACAGCAGGATTGGTAACAGCTTAATCATTAGTTCTGATTGTGTGTCATCACCCTGAGTAGTACTGTCATTACTGAGAGAATAATGTAGACTAACAATTTAAAGCCTTTCAATGAACTGACAACTAAAAAAAAATTTAAAAAGTGTGTTAATTATAAATGTATTTAGAAAGTTTTGTGTACAGTAATTTCCATCATGATTGTGTGTGTATTAATGTATTTCATATGCCATGTGTGTGTGCATGTGGGTTTGTCCTGTGTGTATGCAAGGAGGCATAATGGCCCCTCTTTCTGTTGAGAGTTGGTAACTGTGAACAAATATAGGAACCCAATTGAGAAGTGAATGATACCCCTAATATTTTAGAGTAATATAACAGAGACAACATGCATGTGCATGCACATGCAGAACTGACTGTGACATATAAAGTCATGTTTTCTTACTTCTAAATA
>OMLM01012448.1:164529-183044 GCA_900302695.1 Helostoma temminkii
TTTTTTTTTGGCGGTTTTTTTTTTTTTTTTTTTTTTTTTTTTAATTTGTCAGATATTTTGGTTTAATTTGACACTAAATGTGATGCAAAAAGTGGAAAATTCCTTGTCTTCCAAAAAAAAAGCATACTTGTATCCCTCCTGGATCGAGTATTTGGAACAACCCCATCTTTGGAAGTTTTAGTTTGGTACCCAGTTTGCACATGCTATGGTATATCTGTTACCGTAAGGTTGTGTTTGCAACTGAAGCCCAACGTCTGTTCAACGTTGAGAGAAGTGAATTGTATGTTAGCTATCTGGTCCAGAGTGAAGGACCTGCGTCAGGCTTGTGATATGAAGTGTAAATCTGTTTTTATTTTTTGTTTATTTTTTTAATGGGTTTTTTTGTTGTTGTTGAGGGTTTTTTTTTTTTCAAAGATCAGTTAGTGATCTTAGTACTATAACTAAGCCAAGTTTGTAATTGTATATTTACTGTAAAATGTAGAACATTGAATAACTATTAAAATTTTCCTATAAAAGGAACATTGTCTTGTGTGACCTTATTTGAAAACGCATGTCATTATTATATTTGTAGAATCCATCTGAAACTCAACACAAATAAAGATATGTACAGCATGTACAGAACATCTCCACACAGTCTCCACGTGTTAGAGACTTCCATGAAAAAAAGATTTTAATTTAAGGTCCTTTTGAGGTGATTAGTTTCAGTTCCAACATTGAAGCTTAGATAATTTCCGAACTGTAAAAGGTCAAGTTGCTGCTTGACAAGAAAGCTAGATTTAAAAATAAAATAAAACTTTTTAGATCTGTGGAATCATTTCACGCGATCAAGTCCCTCATACTCAGGTATGGCCAATTAATTGGTTACAGTACCTTACTTTTAAAGGTCTGAAGCTGATGTGAATGTTTGTGGTACTCTTTCTGAAGTACAATCTGCACAGATGCGTTATTTCCTCTTTGGCTGACAGCACAACACTCTTTCAGTTCTCTCCAAATCTGTCACCAGACATCCGACTGCGTTAAGCAATACCAACCACCGCTTGTACAGTGCTGAACAAACACTTCCACACACCTCTTTTATGCACTATTTTGCACCATGTCTTTATATGTATGTGCAGTGACATTAATGAGTCTGTTTTGACAAGAGGAAGAAAAACCTTAGTTTAAATCAGAATATAATTCTTGTGCCTTAAAAATATGGGATTTAAGAAATGTTTCAAAACATGCCGGTCAATCAGTTCTAAGCATTTAGGCTTGTGTTATGCAAGTGATTCTAACCTGATGTGGGTGTCATTACAAACACTTTTCTTTCTGATATGATATCAGATATGTTTTCTTATTCTCATCTCATCTCTAGTGATACTATGACCACAGTAAAATTTAATTTTAAGTCATTTCATTTTTATTGGCTCAGATAGGCAAAACACACAAATATAAAGAAAACCACAAGAGTGGTGTCATATTGTAATTATATCACATTCTGCTGATGCACACCTGATATTTATAAGAACTGAAAACTTGCTGTTAAAAAATACTTATATAATCAGCAAATCAGACTGACTCTATCCTCGAGTCCTTGGTGTGTCTTTCTTTCCTATTTAATGTATGTTTTTCATTTTGAATGAGAACTAGCAGAGTGTGGTTTCCACAGTGTACACACATTCTGACTGTTCATGTAGAAATATTCCTTTGCGTGTTGAGCTGACATGAGTGAAGCATGTACTTCCCTTTAAGCTGACTACGGGAGTAAATCATAACATCCTGTTGCCGATGACTAGCATTAATTCATAAATAACTGATCGTGATCTATAGACTCTAAACCCACAAGAAAAAATATGTTCAAGTTGAAAAATCATTTAATCTTTTGCAGTATTTATTTGGATTGTTTTACTTTGTGAAAACCAGTCGTCACCCACTAAAAGTTTGTGATGAAGGCCTATAAAAGATTTAGGTCAAGTCATATATTCCGAGGTCAGGTCGTATAGTACATTACAACTAGTTTAGCTTTGAATTGTCAAATATATTTCAGATACACTGTCAAATCACACCCTTAAACACCAGACAAACAAAGAGAAATGCAACATAAAGTATTAGTTAATTTGTATACTGGTGACTTGCCCAGGGTGTATCCTGCCTCTTGCCAAATGACAGCTGGGATTAGCTACTACATGCCCTTAACCCTTAAATACAACCCTTACCTGGAAAAGTTGTGGTATTGGTTTGTGGTGTGATTTAATCAAAACAGCATGAGATGGCTACACACAGTGGTCTTAAACTGAGTTTGTAGAGATGCCACATAGTTTTGCAACTTGCATTCCTGAAATGCACCAGAATACTTGATGTTTTACACTTTTCCTTTACACTGAGGTACTACAAGTTTACACTGAAGACATATATTTACATCTTAAGATTCTGTTATTTTACGTTTTACATTTGAGCTACTTGCTACTCCATCATTAGGAGGTTGTTTTTAAAAAAATAGATTTAAAGAAGGGCGGAGGCCTGAAATGACTCTTACAATACTCCAGAGTCATAATATTGCAGATTACACAAATTGTCTCATGAAGAAAACATTTTCGACTTCTCTGCCTGCACGTCCCAATTTCAACATGAATGATTTAATCATTCTAAAGGAGAGTCAAGGTGAAACTGATCAATTAACATATAAGTGCCTTCGCCCTCTCACAGTTTATGAACAAAGAATGACAGAGGAAGTGCATGCATCATCACTTACTTACTTCTGCTATGTCCACTAGTAGAAATCAAATGTTAAATTATGCCTAATTTATATTTCAACTCCATAACTTATATCAATACATGCTGTTACATTGTCACATGGATTGTATGACACATTATTGGATGGAAATGAAAAGATTATTTGTTATATGCATAAACCGTGTGCGTGTGTGTGTGTGTGTGGAGACTTCTTGTGTTTGTTGTGTCTATATTATAATCAATACCATCTCGTTATCATTTTCCCAGCAGTGGCTAATCCTTCTGAACACTATAGCTTTAATTCAGACTCATAAATGCTGTCGTTATTTTTAGGCACATATTTATAAAAGGGATTGGAAGCTGGTGGCATCATAGAATTTGCTAAAGTAAATCCAAAAATCTTTGTGCTTTTAACACACACACACACACACACACTCACACACACACAATCTCAGACAGCAGAAAATATCTGCAGAGTTATAGCAACAGCAATACATATATTTACAGCAAGGATATAATAAATAATATATATACACTAATATGGCTCATTCCACATACGCATTTTGGTTTCCATCGTTTAAACCCATAATATCACAACTCATCCTCAGCCACAGGGAGTGAACTCGCTTAAATCAGCCATTGCCTCTTAGTAATGAGTAAAAGCGATAAAGGAAAGCATCACCCAGTTCTCTCATTTGTAAAGCCTGATATTAAATGATTACATTATGTTATATGTAGCATAAACTTCCTTTCCGATGACACACTGAGTAGCTAGATATGAACTCTGCGCTGAAGGAAAACATGCAGGCATCACTCAGTGGCTGCAGCAACACTGAAGACAGAAGCAAGAAGGTGTCAAGCTAAAATGTTCTGTGTGGCTTGAAAAGCCATTCATGGAATAACAGTGACTCTTCAGTCTTTCTTCAGTTTCTTAACCTCCAAATAAAGATAGCTGTTTTCCTTACCTCTGTGTACTGACCTACTGGGAACTTAATCTGTCCTTAAAAGTGACACTCAATTAACCCAACAAACACAATGAGTGACTGAGAGGAGGAAGGATGGGCAGCTGCATTCAAGGTTCAAGGTAACTTTATTATTCCCAGGAAGATAATTTGATTCACAGCCAGTAGTAATAATTAACAATCAGACAAACAGCAGGACAGGTACTGAGCACCTTAATTAATAGTTTCAGCTGTCATTAACCAGACTGATAGGAACAAGAATAAATGACCTGTTATTGTCTGTTTGTTCTTCATGCTGGTGTAGCAGCCCACCTGACCAGGGATGGCTCAGATCTCCCAAGATGGATGGACCTGTGTATCAAATATGATACATCAAAAATCGAACATTTAGAGATTTTAGATTTTTTTTTTTTTTTAAGGGTCCAATACACATAAAAATAGGATGTTTCAGCTATTATTTGTTGGGCTGGGCTTTAAAGGGTTAAAACTGTGTAGCTAATAACAGAAGTACATATGCCTAAGTACTTTTTCACACACAGAATCAACCTGGCATTCTAAGCACAGCTGGTGGTCGATCACAGTGCACAGATACTTCTACTGCTGCTTCTCCAGTTCAACATTCATTATTCATTATTATTCAAGTATGTAGTTCAAGCCAGTCACTTCATGAGGTGTGATGGTGTGCTGCTGTTCAAGACCGTCTTCCTAAATTTTGTTCCAAATGAGAGAAGACAAATTCCCGGATGCAGAACAGGAAACAGTAATACTGACAAATCAAATACAAGTGCAATAAAAGTATCATAAAATCCCAACAAGACGAGGCACGCGGACACAAGAGAAGAATAAAGTTCAGTTACACACCTTCATGTTTACCAGGAGTGAGCCATCAGTGCACAACCTGCAACCAGACATTTAGCAGATCCAGATAGGTTGGCCCATGACAGCTGGTGTGCTGTGTAACTGGTGCTGACTATAACACCCTTCCTTACAGACACAGTCTTTACTGAGGATTAGGACACTGTGGTTCTGTGAGCTCAGAACCACTGACAGGATAATTACATGGAAGCAACTAACTAGTTAATAGCAAATATTAACTGTTGTGTTTCTTTTGTCATTTTACATCTTATTTGGTTGTAAAGCAACCAAATGGTTGTTTTTTGTCTGTCTGTGCTGTGTTTGAGTGCTTGGTGTTTGTATTTATTTTGTGTTATGGTACTAGTAACTTTCATAGTCCTTGTTCATCAGTCTATAGTTGCTAACCTGTGTTGCTTTGTTTCTTTTACTTGTGTAACTATAATTTAACTTAGTATAGTATAAATATTTTTGCACAGATGCAACTGCTACATTTAGTTAGGAATCCTAATGGGAACATTTCTCCCCTGCTGGGCTGTAACTTAAAAACGCGCAGGTTAAAATAGGCTTAGCCCTTCTTGTGCGCATGCGTTACCAGGGTGAACCCCACGCCGCTTTCTGGTGCAGCATCAGTGTGTGAAGTGTGTGAAGTGTGTGTGCAGCAGGTTGGTCTGACACAGATACACGGCGACTTTAAACCACGCTTACTCACAGTTTATGGTCTGAAACAGCTTCCAGCGTGATTTCCGGACACCTGTGTTCACCAGCGGGATTTCTTATCGCTGAACTCGGTACAGTTCATCCACAGCAGGACTCTTCTGCCATGTCTCACTTCTGTTATTGCAGTCACTCAAGGTAAGTTTCATCTCCTCTGTTGTATTGTCTTTTCTCACTGAGTCCTAAAGGAATTAAATATTTATTCAGCATTTGAATCAAAGTTTATAACAGCTCAGCACTCACATTGCGCCATAGCCTGGCTGTGTGCCCAAATGTTTTATTATACCAGCCATGCATGGCATGTTGTTGTTTTTCAAAGATTTAAACATTTTCTGACTTCTTGCGTGTTTAAAATCCTACAGCAAGGAAGGTGACTCTTTATTCTGTAGAAAGATTTATTCCTCATGGGTGGCTGAAAACAAGTTTCTGCGCTTTTGTTAACACCTTCCTTTGTGTGATAACTTCAGAGTCGTTGCACCCATTTTATCTCAAGTCAGTTCCAGAGAAAAGGCACATCTGATCTTCTGTCTCCAAGTCTGGGAGTCAACAAACGAGAACTATTGTGCCCACAGGCAGTTTGCCCTAGTGCCAGTTGTACAGTCACCTTCCTTAGGGCACTGAGGTTTCACTGTGCACACATACCTGTGTAAAAATCCGTTTAGCATCCTTGTGAAACAACATGAAAATGAAAACAGTTTGTATTGTTGTCAACTGTCACTCCCATGTTTGTGAGACTTAATAAATTACTGTGAAGTTAGTTATTGTACAACACAATATGTTCAACCAGTGGATGAAAAAAAAAAAGTTTTAAAGCAGCGAGCGGCCTGTGTCTAAGTCCGGCAGAAAACAAGGTGTCCCATCACAGGTGTAATAACAGTCATTTAGATGTGCTGTTATGTGTAAAGACCTGGCACAGTCTAAGTGCCACTTTGGCGTAGTTATATTCTAGAGAAGATTCCTTTCAGCCAAGCAGCGGTCAGACTTCTGTAGGTGTTTTGTCTGTCTGACTGGCACCAGACTGGTTCAGACACACAGTCTTGTATTTCTGCAGCACGGTGACAGACGGCTAGAGAGGGAGAAACAGGGCCATGGTTGTTTATAGGACGAAGTGCACAGCACCATCCTAAACAGGCAGGCCAATGACTCCTTAAAGTCAATTTAATGTGAATGTCTGGTGGATAATGTGATTTCTGTGGAAGGATTTAGATTTAGGATGAGATCACATCTGTAATATTAAGACAGTAAAGACTTTATCTGTCCCATCTTTGTGCTTCTCTGAGCAGAGCACAGGCTCACTGCTACTTACGGGTCTGTCAAGTTTATGAAGAGCTAAGCATTAGAAGTGGTCATATTTTTATGTGTGTTGTGTTTATGAACCAAATACACGTTTACCAGTTTTTCATCTCCAGTGCATTGAAATAGGGCTGTTTTTGTGATCACTGATGGCAAACAGATGCAAGTGAACAGAGATGGTGATGGATGCCCACCTCGTGAAACAGACAGTGGCAACTATAGAGGTTGTTGGAAGTAATGAAATAACTACTCTTGGAAGATTTTAAGTCCTCTAGCTTGTTTTTGTTCATTAATTCATCCTGACATTGTGTGTATGTTTGCTGGTTTTGAGTCGGGAGCATGGCTGGGGGCCTCTGTATAAAATTAAATTGAACTAGTTGTATAGTCAAGGAAAAGTGATAAAATGGCCACAACCATGTACAAAATGAACCAAAAGAAACCTAAATAACCAAAAAGAGACAAATTACATCCAAACAGACAAAAAAAGGACAGTTGAAGAAATAAATGTTCATGTTCAGTAACATGTTCATCATCATAAATCGTGTTTTTACGTGTGTTAGAAAGTAGAAGCAACATCTCACACCTTTATTAGGAGGACCACAAACGTGAAGGAGTCATGATAAAGTAATGTTAATTGTTAATGATGAGTACAACTCTTGGAATGCAACAAACCCTGTGAACTTCTGTGACCGTATACTAAGACATTAGTAACTTACTTAATAACTCAGTCTTGAAGTCTTGATTCATTAAATACCTTAGTTGTAGCATTAATTCATGTATTGTTCTTGCATTAACACATGAATGAGATACTGTCAATTCCTGTGAAGTCCTGATAGTTCATGTGTTATTAGATGCATGAACTCATAATAATTCATGTACCCTTGCCTCATGAAAACATTATGTTAAATGCGCCACACAACTTTCAAAGCAATATTTAGAGGTGAAAATGTCACTAGCTGAGTGGTTAGGGCAAAATGCAACAAGGTAACTCCACCAACACATAGAAATCAGCGACCCTGCACATGATGTCCAGCTCAATGAAGTAAAAAAGAAAGGCTGTTCAGTCTAGAAGGAACCTTGTTTTGTATCAGCATTTCAGTGACTGATGCCTCACTGTCCTGCCTGTGTTTTACTTATTTCATCAGAGCTGCATTAACTTCCCCTGTATGTGGTAACCACTTGACGGCTGAACTTCTGTCAGTCTTTCAGGCTTAATTAAATCCACAGCCCACAACCTTTTCAGCAACGTGCATCAACACGTTTTAGCACGTACAAGTTGCAGCAAATTATTGCCAACAGAGCATTTTGCGATGTCCCAGCAGCTGTGATGTGATGTGATGCATATGACATTATCCCTGTCCTTTTGTACGTTTTGAACTAGGAGCAACTGGCTTAGCATTTTGGTTGAGATCTGCCTGAATAGGATTACCCACACTAGATTAATGGTTAAAGCTCTCTGTGTAGCCATGCAGAAATGTCCATATTTGTACTTAAAACCTTTGTGTATCTATGTGGAAATCAGTCGGTCTCTACAAACATTTTTAGAGAAGACCAGGAACCGGGAATTAGCTCAAATGTGTCACTGGCTTGGTATGTGTTAGAACATATTTATTAGCACAGCTGATCGATTACAACAGAATGTCATTCAACATGCAGCAGTTTAATTCTGTTCTTGACCATATGGCAAGTAGTGCAGTGCTTGACTATACCATCACTCCTCTTCAGCCATAAATAGATAGCTTACAGTGCAGGTGACTGGTTTAAAACTCTTTTGTATAATGGCCTCAGGACTGATACACTTGTGACAACATAAGCCTTCACTCTTAGCTTAGATATTGCCTAAAGACATTTTTCAACAAACTGCAGCGTGCAAGTAATATTTGTTTACATTTGCCCCTTTCTTTAAAACTCAACATCTCCCTCCTCTGTCTATTTACATCTCCTGCTCAGTGGATATTAAAGAGACAGAGAGCGTCTGTGTGTAGAGTATACAGCATGTGTTTTATGTGCTCTTATCTGCCACTTGGCTGTTTTTTTAGATTACATTACCTACATGCGAACTGTAGATAATCTACAGTAGCCAGCCATGTACAAACAGAGTCATAGCTAATGAATACAGATTGTTGCTGTGTATGTGTGGGAAGTGTTAGTTTAAACAGAAGAGTCTGATTGACATTTATAAACATATTTGCATGTATTTAATAGAAAACTACTGACAAAGTTATTTAGTTTAATCATTCAGTTCAATTAATAATTTAAGGCAAAATCAGACTTTTTTTAAAAATGCCCTGCGATGAACTGGCAACCTGTCCAAGGTCTACCCCACCTCTCGCCTGGATAATAGCTGGGACAGGCTCCAGCACACCTGCGACCTCTAGGGACAAAATGGTTCAGAAAATGGATGGATGGATGAATCAATTAAATACATATAGTAAATTACATACCTGTATTCACTCTTTTTGACCTGTGTAAGCAGTGTAAACAACACTGACACATTATCACCTTTAAACAAATGTGATCTACCTGGAAGTTGAGTCATGGTACTCATCTAAATGCTTGGATGAGTTTGACGCATCTACGTAAACAGAAAAGACTGAATCTTGGTGTTTCGAAATGTTTTCAGCCTAACAGAAAGTCATCTGGATGACTCAGAATCTTCACAGACAAAAGGGGTCTTCTCATGCAACAGACAAATTACAACTTTATCATTAATCTGGAGCTGTGTTTGTATCGGCACAATTACAGTCAGTATTAATAGTAATATTTCCAGAACCAGTAGTGACTCCTTTTAGCTCTATTTTGGTCCCGAGGGAAGAATCTGGCTCTAAGTGGTCCGCTGTTAGCACTTTGCTAGCTAAAGTGAATAAAAATCTGGAAATGAAGTGGTGAGAGTGAAGTAAAACAGTAAAGTGTTCAGGTGTCTTCATGGTTCCTGATCCACACGTGGGGCCTGATTTACAGCCATGTCGGGCTTATGTTCAGTAGTTAATCTTTATTTGTCCTGTCATATTCTTGGAGTCATGGTTTATAAATATCCTTGCATCACCATTTCTCTCTGAGGAGCAGCAGTATGTCACCTGTCAAAAGTGTGCGTGTGAGATACATGAATAGAGCGCAGAGTCAGGGAGTGTCTGTGACTGTGACTGGTAACATTATCTCTGCTGTGGAACTGTGGGGGTATATTTCTTACACGTCATGAAGTGTTTTTTATCAAGCATGGGTGTATTTGGGGAATTAGCTCAAATGGTAGAGCGCTCGCTTAGCATGCGAGAGGTAGCGGGATTGATGCCCGCATTCTCCAACAGTCTCTTTGTCTGTGAATGCTCTACTTTTAGAGTAGAGCTTGTTAGATGTTCCAGGAAACTAGCCTGAGACATCAGTGTTTTCACCTGTAAACCTAACCTTGCATAAGCTTTGCTTAAGTAATATTTACACTGGTGCCATACATTAATTGATTACAGCTGTCTAATATTTTATTCAGTCAAATACATAAGCACATTGCATAGCCCATAGTCATATTAGAATTTCATGTATTAGTAAAACGGTGTCATGCCCAAGCAATAGTTACAGTTGGCAGAGAGAAAGTAGATGTCAGACATAATTTTGTGTGCAGAATATTAAAAGTAATTTTTTTTATAATCAGTAGGACAGAATGACAGACTTGGGCAGATGTCCTGCGGAGGGATTACTGTAAGATGCCAAATGTGGGCAGAAGACGTGGTACTGAGTCATAATGACGTAGCCATCAGTTCCTGCAAATGACACTCAGTGAGCAATGTTAAAGTAGTGTTTTTCTTTTAGTGAAAGTTGCGTGTAATGAAGTCATTTAATTACACACAACCACATGTTCAAATTGCTTTATTACACACAACTCTTATTCCTTTGTACATATCTAAAAATAGTCTAAACCTGTCAACCCACGTGTCACTTTCCATTTAATCTGTGCCGTAATGTGTCATTTCAGAAACACCACAAATGTCTGAAGTGTCCATGTAAACACAGAATACTAAATCATTTATTGTGAGATTAATTTATTAGCTTTGAGCTCAGAAATCCCTAGAGCAGTTCTGGTGATATAAATCTTTTGAAGTGAAAAGTAGAAATTTCCAAATGAATAGTTTTCTTCTGTAGGTTTGTGGTGTAGTGTTCACCTGTGCTGCTATGCATGGCTATGTGTGTCTATTATACAGCTATTACACCAAGATCAATATCGATTAGGAAATGGACGTTGTCTGGAGAGTAGCTGTGAGCAAACACTTCAACCACAGGCCATCACACACAGGTGACAACACACAGATATGACCACTTATGAGTCCTGTAATTACTGTTTGCTCTCTGGAGTGTGTGAAAATTGTTCATGAATAAAAACCTGTAACAGCACAAGCATTCACTCAATCACCATTAAAGCTACACAGAAATAACATTTTACTGTCACTAAAAGTTCAATACCAGCCACTTCCTCTATTTAATATTTTAATTTGAATCCATTAAGTAATCTCTATAGAGTCAAAGCCAGTACTCAAATATGGCTAATTTATGAGCTCATTTCAAGTGCCATCTTACACCATACTACTATATTTTTCATAATGTATTTTAAACTGACTAATGTTTCAAATACAGTATTGTTTACGGTTTTGGTGAGTGCTAAACTCACATAATCTAACTCAAAAGACTAGATTACAGCCTTAAATTAGCCGTGAAAAAGAGTTTATGTTTCTCTTTGCCCCTGTCATTTAAAAAGAAACTTGACATTCAACTATAAATAAATATTTCATGAGAAATATTCTCTGTATGTGATTATCTTCACAGTGTCAGTCCTAATGATGTGGAGATACTGAATATGGGAGTCATGGGAGCCAGTTTTATTCCTGTCATTATTTGCTTGCTAAGACCTGTAGGATCCAGAATGAGAATGTTTTTTTCCCTTGGATACCTGTATTGTGTATCTGACCTGTTAAGTTAATTAGTTCATTAGTTAATATTTTTGGTTTCAAGTTACTGCTTGTTATGTAATGTTTTCATTGCATAAGAACACCAACATTGTGAATACCAACGAGTACATGACTTCACAAGTGGAAATTGTGCTTGGCTGATAGTATGGATTGCAGCATCCTCAAAACAGGTGTCTTTTAACAATTATAGCTGCCCTTTACTATCAAAACAAAACACTGGCGTTAATCAGCGCAGCACAGACAGTTGATCTTAATGATGTTTTCCAACTTGACACAGGTTGGACAGCAAGTCAGAATTCTGAATTACGCGGTAAATGAGTCATAAGAAAATAAAACATGCTGTGTATAGTGAAATGACGTGGTTTATAGTTCAGTGGCAGTCTGCTTCCTGCACTTTCTCTCCTTTAATTCACTCTAACAGGAGTTGAGCAATCATGCAGAACACCCACACAGAGGAGTTAAGGTAGAACAATCCTACTCTTACACACTCACACTGAAAAAACACACACTTTTTAAGCAGTTTTTTGTGACACACTGCACATGGACATGTTCTTACACATACGCAGATGTTTTAGTAAAAAGGGGCTGGAGCTGTAGAATGTTGTGAGTCACAGGCTATGGAGGAAGTGGCTTGTGCCAAACACTTTTTAGTCCACATGCTGCCAAGAAAGAAATGGATATGATTGATGCTGATGGTGGGAACAGTAATTAAGATTGCTGATTAATCTCTGGGTATTACAGCCAGTTCCAGACAGTGAGTGGGAGACCAGACAGTCAGAATTGGTTTCCATTAAAACATACAGCTGCCTTTTTATGAAGTGATGGGAGAACTGAATTATCATAACCTAATGGGATGACTGTCATTGTCTCACTGTTATTAATTTGGTGTACTTTTACATTGCATTTGTCTGGTCCTTTTTTATTTTTACTAAGACTTTTTTTAATATAGGGTGACCTGATAAAACAGTGATATTTACTTTGAGTAATGTTCAGAGACCTAGTAAGAGTAAATGATTCATTAAATCAAACAAAGCCTAAAATATCTGTTGTCCTGTTCTTATAATCACCTTGTGACTGCTCAGTTTTACCGTTTTACTATCCCAGTCCCAGGTTGGATAATCTGGGTTACACTGTCCAACAGCATAGAAGTAGTCAGACTTACCATTATCCATTCTTGCTAGAACAGTGAAATGCATGCACCTTACTACAGTGTAAATTAAACTCTATATAACCTTTCCTTCCTGTACGGACATTAAAAGTGTACCCTGCAGCCTTTTATTGGTATTTAAATGATGACGTCTACATGTAGCTCAGGATATTGTGTATTGTTAGACAGGATGATTGAACTTTACAGATGTTTATCTAGGTATATACAATTTGCTATGGGCTATGCAATGAGTGTATGTATTTGACAGAATACAAACCTGAAGGAAATGTGCTCAGAGGTCCAGAGAGTGTAAATTGGTTTGATGTTTTTGGTGGATGGTGGTTGTCATATGAATGACCTGTGGTAGCACTCCTTCTTATACTGTGGCTGTATCATTCTGCTGCTGAAGGAGCTACTTAGGTTCTCCGCTGTTGTATGTGAGGAGGAGGAAGTGTACAGGGAGAAAAGGAGGGGGAGAGAGCACCTGATAATAAAGTTAGAACCGTTCATTAAGTTACTAATTAGCCCATTCGGTCCTGGACTTAAGTCCACTGTTATCTGGGCTAAAGGAAGCTTCTTCACTGTGAAGTTTGTGATGTTGATGGTGTAAATCAAACAAAACAAACACTGATATCTTGTGCCCTCTGGTGGAGAATTGTGGTTTCTTCCTCTGACTCTGCCAGTGCTCTCAACACATTAGCAGAGAAATATTAATACTGTAGTTAATCACTGGTTTGCTGCTCATGTGTTGCCCTATATTATGTGCAGTAACATTGATTGATATTTGCACAATTACATTTAACTGTGCATGCTCATATTGTCACTCCTGTTTTTATTTATGTACAACATTGACATAATACAATCCTGGTCTCTACCTTGTCTCTCCTGCAGAATGTGAAGATGCCATATTCTGTTAACTCTCTCCCTATGGAAACTCTCCTCTCTAAATCCTCCTTGGACTTTGACTTCTCTATAAGTGTACAACCCACAGACCCATACACAGCAGATGGCTTCGTCACCCGTGTCAGGAACAACAGCAACAGCAGTGGGTTAAGTGTTCTTCGCTGCACCTACCATGAAGACTTTAAACGTATTTTACTCCCTGCTGTGTACACCGTTGTCTTCCTGCTCGGCCTTCCGCTCAATTCTGCTGTCATAATGAAGATATGGAGGACAAGACCCAATCTGTCTAAAAACAACATCTATATGCTCAACTTGGCCATAGCTGACTTACTGTATGTGATGTCCCTTCCTTTGCTCATCTACAACTATGGCAGCCATGACTATTGGCCCTTTGGGGAGTTTATGTGTAAACTCGTCAGATTTCAGTTCTACAGGTGAGATATTTGACTGATTATTGACTGATTATCTTTTCTAATGTGTGAGTTTGCCTAAGTAGAGAATTTAAGTAGCTTGACATTTGAATTTATTTAAAAGAGAGGAGGCAGCCGGTATAGAGAGAGATGAGATGAGAGGCGAGAACACAACAATGCACACATTTGTTTGGTGTCTCCTCATAGTTTTTGTTTTTTGTGATAAAGAATGGAAAGACTTTTTTTGGAGGGTTTAAGGGAAGAGGTTTCTGATCCTAAAATAGGATCTGACAAACAGTTTGAAAGATACTGAGGTCATGTGAGGTCAGAAGAGCAAGATTTACATATTACTGACCACAGTGGGGCTAATTTTCCTTGTTATCACCAAATATGCAGTATTTATATTAATGCATGATTATATTTCAGTTGAAGTAACAGTTAGGTCTTCTATTTAAGAAATATAATAAGTTTGATAAAACACGTTTGTTATTGTACATTAATGTGTTCATGTGTAATTAAGATGCTCTTATATTTGCTTAAAAATACATTATTGTCTGTTATAAACCATATGTGTACGTATAGCAGCTAATAAGATTTAACATTTAGTTGTTCTGTTTGTTTTAGTAATCTTCATGGCAGCATCCTCTTCCTCACCTGTATAAGCGTTCAGCGCTATGTGGGCATTTGCCATCCTCTCGCGATGTGGCCCAAGCAAGGAGGTCGCAGGATGACATGGTGTATCTGTGGAGGGGTGTGGCTAGTGGTTACCATCCTGTGCGCGCCAACTTTTCACTTTGCTGCGACAGGAATCCAACGGAACCGCACAGTTTGTTATGATTTGAGTACACCAACGCGTTCAGTGGACTACTATCCCTACGGTATGGCTCTGACCTTCTTCGGATTTGTGTTGCCTTTCTTGGGTGTGATGGTGTGCTACTGCCGCATGGCCCAAGTCCTCTGCCGCCCGGTGACCTACCAGGGTGTTTCCATGGCGACTGGAGAGAAACGGGAAAAGGCGGTAAGGATGATTGTTGTAGTGGCAGCAGTGTTCTGCATAAGCTTCCTTCCATTTCACCTCACAAAGACCATGTACCTGGTGATACGCACTTTGTCTGGTGTGCCATGTGAGACGAGGAACTTGTTTTCAATCATCTACAAGAGCACCAGGCCGTTTGCCAGCATGAACAGCTTCCTAGACCCTATACTGTTCTATTTCACTCAGCCACGCTACCGCCAGGGTACCAGAAGGCTTATTCTCCGAGTCACCAGCCTCAGAGACAAGGGTGCCAATGTGTGAACGAACGTACATACATGCATACGTTGCAACAGTATTTCCTAAAGCATCGTTGCTTCATCAGTAGCAGAGCTTAGCTTGGTGCAGAAGTGCATACTGTAGCTACATTTAATGATGGATGATGTTCATTTGTTCTGTTGGAAGTTGTTCTTCAGGCTTTCTCCTGTTACTAACTGTAACTACAGTCTAAAAAGAGTTAAAGGCACTGATAAGTCAGGAAGCCTTCTGAAGTTTAACATGAAGGTTGTAATTTGAATGATAAACACAGACTGAGAAAACAAGGAGAATAAAAACTCTCCTCTTTAGCATTGGCACTAATCATCAGATCCGTCATGCACTAGGGTTTTATTTTGTTAGGGGAATTCAAGGATTTTGAGATTTCTGGTACGTGCTGACTGTATTGTCAGCAGACGAGGGCATCCATATCATATTAAGGTTGTTATCTGTGAAATATTTGCTTTTAGTTTCTGCTGTACACTGTATCGTAAAGAGGACACTTTTTATTTGTATAAAGGATTTTTTTTATTTCAAACTGTGAAGTACAGAGTCAAATAGAAATGCTGCAAAATAAATTCTGTATATTATATTCTGTATACTGTACTGTAAGATAATAACAGGTTTCTGATGTTTTAGCAGCTCCCCACAGTTTATACATGTGATGTAGAATTGGGAATATAAACAAGAGAGATTAGAATGAATCTTTACACTTGTAAAATGCTCAAAGGAACTGTAAATGATTTCATGTTAGACTTGCACTTGCACTGCTACTGGGTGAAACATGCCCCTCAAAACATCCTCATGAAGGTTCTCACTCCAGATTGTTTTTCTCTCCAGGTGACATGTTTCAAAATGAGCCCAACTGTAAGACTTGTTTTTGCATGTATTCACCACTGTGTGGTGTGTGCACCTCACTGCTGTTAACAGCACAAAATGCTGTCACTTCCCAAAAATAATTATTTATTTGCATATTATCCTAGATCCATAGATAATGCACTCAGAAGCAAACAGATGCCTAAGAGCTGCTATCCCACAAATATCCAACACATTGATTCAGTCCACATTTTTGTCATGAGTTCTTTTAATTCTCAGGTGAACAAAGTAAATCCAAAAATGTTTGATCCAACAGATGTGCTTGTACATTATTTACTCATCAACTGCACAAAAAATGACATTTATGGACCCTACGGTAGCATCTGTGGTTATCTACTTCCTGTGAGTGTGTGAATGCTTCTCATAAAATCAGGATGTCTGTTCCAAGAAATCGCTTCTGAATAAATAATAGGGAATAGAGACATTCATGATGATGAGTCGTGTACTCTTAAAGAGGTACGTATCAGCTGTACAGTATAAATTTCTAAAGCCCATAAAATGGAATTGATTTTAAACTTCCTTCTATAATTTCTTTTGGAGTTATACCAAGTAACCGAGTTACTGAGTTTACTATTTGATAATGTGTCATTTTCATGAAAGGAAAACAAATGCTGAATGGACATAGTGACTTTTGTAATTACAGGGTGTCTCTGTCAGTTCAGAAACTGTGATAATGTATTGATGCAGAGATCTTATTCTTCAAAGGGTTACTAGCTCTTGCTCTCTAGACCTGAGCTCAAATTGCAGTTAAACGGGTAATTGAGGCATTAAGCTAATACGCTTATTGTCAACACAAATTAAATGTGATCTTAGCGTGCCTGAGGTGGTCAGTTTAATGTTCAATGTATTAAATATTTCACTGTCCATAAATGTCATAATTTACACTGGGTTCAAGATCAACAGTTGGGCCAGGGTTCACAACCTGATGTTATCATAAAATTACTAAAATAACGCTTTATTTTGCTTTTTCAATTAATGTAGACAGCTGTACTACCTGAACATTAGTTCAGACTTGCAGCTATGGTTTCACCTATAAGGGAAGAAATGTTGTTTATATCAGTTTGATGTGAACTCAACATTCTGTGCATTTGAAATTTAAACAAGTTAATCACAATTTAGGGCGACGTGTTCAATAAAGGTCTGATTTTCTTCTAATGTACATGCACGTAAGTCTGAACAGCATGATTATTCAGTAGTACAGTACTAATTGTATGTTGTGTCCCTGGCTTCAGCGTAAAGTGACTGCACAGTCCTGTTGTTTACTTCTCTGTTTGCACAAATATTTGTGATGTCTGATTTATTTTTTCCTCTGCAGCTGTCTGAAATGTGCCATGTGTGGAGTTAGTTTATAAAGATCCAGATGTCTGTGTGATGTGCCAATGTTTTTGTTTCAAGCAGTATTATTTAAAAGAATTTTATTTTTGTTACATAGATTTGATTATGAAAAAGTAACATTTGTGTTTGAATATTAGTTTATCTTCCTGCGCAGTAGTTGCTTGTGAAATTATGTGGAAGTTGTTATAATGTATACTGTATAATGTTATAATGTATAATGAAAAAAATCTATTAAACGTGCAAATGATTGTGAATGCCTTTACTTCCTTCAAATAAAAAGCATTTTTGTTATGTTTTTCACAACAGAACATGGACTTTTATTCTACTAATGTGGCACAAAGGAAATCCACTGTAAGGCCTTATTGTATTATGATATTTGCCATAAACGCTGTGAGCCAAAACTTAAATCTGAGCTTCCAAACCGAATAACGATAAACTTAAAAACAGAGTAAGTGAGTGAACATGGTGAAAATACTTTATTAGTGTATTACAGTCAATTGATTCAAATGTGATACACAATTCAACAAATTGAACCTTTATACAAAATTGGAGACACGCTTAGTGAAGTCATAATACAAAACAATAAAATGATCTGTTAAGTTTCATAAAAATATTTTTCCTTCTTTACCATCAGTGACCTAACATTTACAGGTCAGCCTGCGGAGGGCGCTGCAGCCACCTCCGCTCCACTCTGAGGGAATGTAACTCAGAGTTCCCCTCAGGAACAAAAGGGCCTGTTAACCAGACAACCACATGGGAAGCACCACAGAGGGGTAATTGTGCATGAGTGAAAACTTTCTTGTTTGCCCCCCTCCCCTTGAGAATTAGTGCTGACACATTAATTCACCAACACCATCATCACAAACTTGGTACACAGCTATTGCTGAATGTGCAGTAACCTGCGTGGTGTGTTGGGCATGTGTATTAAATCACTTCTGGCTTCCTATGTGAGCTGTTACCTCTCAAGACAATAATGCTTTAAAATTTACAAGCCTACTGTACCACAGTTAAAATCCATGTGATATAGGGTTTACTTGAATGCTTCAAGTCTAAAATCTAAGTCTAAAT
>OMLM01012448.1:183446-199350 GCA_900302695.1 Helostoma temminkii
TGGAAAAGTTAGTGAACAGGTTGGCAAGGTTTGGGCTAAAAAAAACTTGTAGCGCGTTTCCTCTGCACGGATGCGGTTTCGGGAATCGACATGTAAGTTATGATAACAGAGCCGCACTCACATGCGAACGGTTTTGCCTGACTTCACGTTGCAGTTTGATGTTTTCCTAACAACCTACTTTTTTTTAAAAAGGAGTGATTGATGTTGGACTTTCGTGCCGCTGGGCTGCGGGGGTGAAATGGACCACAACTCAGAAGGTGATTGTATCCGTGCGGTTGAGATGAGTGTGTGAAATCGAACAAAGAAAGACATGAACAATGGCAGAAAGAGCGAGCAAGAATGCAGCTGTGTATCGAAGCGTCTCTTTTAAAATGTTGGGGTCCTGGACCGCCAACAGGAGTGAAGACCAGCAACACAAATTAGAGGATTTGGAGGCAGCTGGCGTCGCCCTTTATCCGGAGCCCAACAAAGCAGAACAACCCTTGGCGACGCGTAATGTCAGTGTGTCAAGAAAAGTTTCCAAAATCTCTGCCACCACCACTGCCGGCCTCCCAACCGCAGACCCAAAGAGAGGCTCCTCCACTCCTCTCTGCTCTATTTCTCCATCCATCCGCCAGCTCACAGAGAAGTTCAGCAGCAGCAGCGGCTCTGCCAGGACGCACAGAGCCTCACCGGGAGACGGTGCTGCAGTGACGCGGGGGAGCTGCACTCTTCCCCGGGCCAGAGGCTCCAGGAGAGACGGTGGTCTGAATCGTAAATCTTTTCACGAGGACAACGGTGGTGGATATTTCCAGGATAGTGATACTGCTACTATTACTACTGCTACTACCGCAGAGTCTCTGACAGACAGTAAAGTGCAAAAGTTGAACTCTGGCACTGATTCTGTGTCAGGATCCGACACAGAGAAGATAGGTGAGAAGCGGGTTTATCAGCGTTTATCAACCGACAGCAACAGCAGCTCTGGTAAGAGAGATTACTCACAAATCAATGCATGTGCCTCTGATCACAGAAAGGCTCAAACTACAGATGAAGAAGAGGATGTTACTAGTAGAGTAGAGTTTTCTCCACCCTGTAAGTCTCACAGAAATTATCTCCCCACACACCACAGTGATTTTATTCCCCTGCACTCTGACAAGTGGCCTAGTGTCACCAAAATCAGGCAACTTTTCGATGAGAGACAATGCAAATCTACAAAGTGTAAGACTGACACAGAAAGTCTAAAAACAGCCAGCAGAGGCCATCTACATGAGCACTGCCCCACTGAGAACGCTCTTCTCTCAGATAGAGATGACAAACTCTCACCTCACAGCTGTGCTAATGAAGCCACTAGTCTGCCTTTGCATGACAAATGCGTAGTTGGAGCCCAAAGCAGTATTGTTAAAGAGACATATTGTTTCGGTATGGACTTTAATTCCAGGGCTGACCACCAGCAGTACTCAAACGATGAGGCGGCAGACACAGAAACACAAAGTTCTAATGACAACAAAGTTTCTGGCAGAGGCGCTCTTCAAAGCCGCAGCAGTGGCAGTCGTAGTCCCTACTGCAGGATTAACCCATCCCCATACAGATCTTGTAGTCCGAGCAGTGAGGCAGAGGCAGCCCTTAAGAACCCCAAGACAACAGTGTTGACATCTGACCCCAACCCTGACCTTCAGTACACCGCAACTTGGTCTTGGGGTCGGTCAGTGAGCTTAGACAATTCCTTGTGCTCCTCCTCTCTTCAGCAGCCAACAGTGAGGGAGAGAAGGGACAGACAGGGGGTCGGGCTGCCCAGGGATAGTTTACATTCCTCACATAGCTCCTCCAGAACACCAGCCCCCACCGCCTTCTCCCCCTTCTTTGCTCTGGCTCCAGATAAAGCCAATACCTCCTCCTCTTCTACTGTAGCTCCCTCCACTGAGCTGAGAGCCCCAGCAAGAGTTGCCTCTCCCCTCAGCTCCCGCTGGAGGTTTAGCTCTGGAGACGAAGAGGAGGAACACACTAGGAGAAGAGGTGGTTGGAGTGTTCCCTCTGACCCCGCTCCTTCCGTCTCCCACAGAGGAGGAGAAAGGGGCACCACAGAGCGAGGAGGCAGCTATTTATCACGCAGTAAAAATGGCTGGTGGGCTGCAAAAGGTATTGGCAGGTCTTCAGGCAGTGAGGAAGACAGTCCTGGTTCTTTAGCCCCCCACAGTCGTGAGGCAGTACGCCGCCGCTCACTGCGAAAGAAGAAGAAGGTCAGTGGAGTGTCAATAACAACAGGCCGTGATGATTACGATGATCACGATGGCGAATCAGATGACAGTGACAGTGACACAGCCTTGACAATGGAGCACTTGGACAGGCAACCCCAGCAAAAACCGGGAGAATTTCTGGCAACAGTTTCCCGGAGCCACTTTGTAAGTGAACCCAGCAGTCATAGTAACAGACCCAGAGTGCAGCAATGGGAGCGCATCGCCGCACCTGTGACACCAACAACACTTTCTGGTGTATCACGAGTATCAAAAGTCAATATCCTCCCATTTGTTTCCAGTCCTGGTGGTTCACGCGGCAGCAGCCGATACTCTAGCACTGAGACTTTGAAAGAGGAGGACCAGGTTGCCAACCGTGTAGGAAATGTGTGTTTTAATACTGGTGGAGCAGGAAGCACTACTAGTAGAACTGCGTCCTCATCTGTGCTGAGTAAAACTTACCATGGGAATTTTACTATGTACCGCTCCCCAAGCTTTGGACATGGAGATAACTTCTCTCGTACCCCTGTTCGTGTCCGCCCTAAGATTTTGCCCACAGTTACTCCTGCGCCTAGTGTACTTGTCAGAGAAGGTGATGTTTCTACAGGGGTTAGGAGTGGTGAGACCATTAACTTAAAGAGGAGAATAGGTGGGGAAGGGATAGATGATGATAAAAACCGAATATCTGTGTCCAACCCTGATATCACCTCGGAAACAATGACCCTCTTAAGTTTTCTGAAATCTGACCTGTCAGAGCTCAAGGTGCGGAAAACAAGTGGTGGGGACAAATCTGGGGTTGTGGAAGGGTCCTCAGTGTACAAGATGGGTTCACATAGTCATGGTGGGACTCTTCTACCCCCTGGTCGTCGACCATCACTGAAAGATCTGACTGCCACACTTCGGCGTGCAAAGTCGTTCACTTATTCAGAAAAACCTACCACACCTGTCAGGTGTTGCTTGACAGGTGGCACCACACTGAGAAGCTCCTCTGAGCAGCAGCTTGACTTGGATAGGGAGAGGAATGGAGGGCGAGTGTCTGTGTCAGACAGGGAAGTAGAAAGTGATGGGGGTGATTTTAGGGTTGGTAGAGGACAAAGGATGAGGGATTACGGATTTGATGATGATGAGGAATTGATGCCTACTCCTTTGCAGGAGAGGTATATGCAGGAAGCCAGGCAGGTGATTCAGGATATCTGCCAGATGAGTACTAGGGAAGATGATGATGATGATGATGATGTACATGTGAAGAGAATTAATGATAATTTGGAGGATGAATGTTTGCAAATCAAGAAAATGAACGAGAAGAAGGAATGCACAGGAGTGAGTGTTAAGGTTGAGGCTATAACAGATCAAGAGGCTGAGTTGAAGAACATCGCAGACGGGGATAAACATGAGAGAGAGAGAGAAAATAGAGAGAGTGAGAGGAGCGAGAGGGATGGACAAAGTATGCAGTTAGAGAAGCTAAACAGTAGGGGCACAGAGTACAGTGAGAAGGCAAAGAGACAGAGCAGAGAGACGGATAGAGCCTCACTTAAGGCCAACGCAGAGGAAAGCATGTTCTACGACCGCTCTGTGGATGAGCTTTCTGGTCATGAGTCTAGCTTAACAGATGAAGGTATTGTGACAGAACCAGAGACAGGCCCTGGTGACCCCTCTGAGATGTCATTCCTGGGGTCAGCAGGGGTTCATTTGGGCTCCCGAATAGCCAGAGATGTGCTAGGACAGCCTGTCACCGCATGGAAGCAATCGGCTCTCCATGAAGCAGAAGGGTTTAAACAGGAGAGAGAAGAGATAGTAGAGAGCAGCTCGAGTTGTATTAATCGTCTGAATGAAGTCAGTGGACCTCCCTCCTTTCCTTGTCTTGCCCATATGGCAGAGAGTAGCAGAATTATCATGGACTTGAGCACCACCTCTGGAACCAGCAATGTCAACTCAACCCCTGCAGAGATCAATGCCAACTGTGCTGTGTCACAAGGGTCTGCAGCCACCACAGGAGGAGGAGGACTGGAAGCCCCTGCTACCCCAAGTGCTCTCCGCCGACGGCGCAAGTTCTCCCCTTCAGGTAATAACAACACAGGCTCTGATTCCAGTAATGGCAGTAATGCAGAGTCAACACTGGTAGCTGTTGGAAATGGGGAGTCCACAGTCTACCGCTCTCTCAGTGACCCCATGCCTCAGCGGTGCTGTTCTGTGGCAGAAGAAGGGAATAACAATTTTTCCTCTGTAGATAGCAACCTCTTAGGGTCGTTGTCTGTCAAAGGAGGAGGAGCAGGGGCTCCAGAGGCCTCTGCTGTGGCTACCTTGGCAGAGTACAAGGGCAGTGTAGCTAGTGACTTATCAGTATACAGTGATGGTGGGCTCCGTGATGATGGCATTCGTGATTACAGTGGCGTGATCAGGAGCATTGTAGCTGAGCCAGGTGCAATGGACCGGCTGATAACAGATGATCATGGCAATGGCAAAGCTCCCAAGAAGAAGTCATTCAGTGACCCTAGTCGTCGTAGCGATGCCCCTTTACTTTCCCACAATGACCCTCAGTTTAAAGGTCAGTCAGGCAGTGCTCAGCCAATAAGCGAGCTGGATCAGCCTGGCCAGATCCCACCTTCTAGCAGTGAGCCAATTCTGAGTGAGCAGAGAGAGCAGCTGTGGGAGCCAGAAGCGAAGCCTAAACACACATTACCCACACAGCCAGATCATCATGCAAATGGCACTAACACAGTCAAGAAAGCTGGTTCCCAGTCAGAGTGCACCCCCCACTCTGCTAACCATGATGAAGATGACGATGTAATAGACCAGTTGGGGGAGGCACAAGAAGAAGAAGAGGAGACGAATTTTAAGTTTGGTCTGAAGTTAGCTGAAGTTTTGTCCCCTAGAATGGTTCGTCGGCCTTCCAGAAAACGTCCAAACAGACTCGCTCATTTTTTCCCTCATGAGGACCCATTTGAGCTCCCAGAACCAGATTCTGAGGGACAGGAGGTTCACAGCAACCAAACAAACTTCACACCTTGTCTTCCCCCGCCACCACTGCAGTCCAAGCCCAAAGCTAGACCTAAGCATGTTCGACATGCTAGCGAACCTGCCACCTTTATCCCCATCTCCCCACCTCCACAACTCCAGCCAATGAAGGAAACAGACTGTCTTGGCCTTAGTCGCACTGTAGAATCTCCAATCTCAACCAAGCCTCCAGGAGATGAGGCCCCGTCTCTGGAGGATGTGACCCAGAAATATATTCTGGAACTGAGCAACACTGAGAGGGACACTGAGGGCACAGAGCATCTTCCAGTGCCCAGGGATGGAGCTGAAGGTTCAGTGTCTCCTTCAGAGGGGTCCAGTGAGACCAGCAGCAGTGGAATTACAGAAGCTGGGCCACAGAATAAGAGCACAGAGGACAGCACATCCACACCTACCCCACAGAGGACCAAGCCTAGAGTGGTGAGTACAAATTTAAATATTTTTTTAAAAAGATTTTCAGTGCAGTGTGTTAGTGTGTGCAAGTGAAAGGCTGTTTTTAATGTGTGTTCACTGCTCACTTGATCTGTGGTAACTTTGAGGTCTGATGATCCATTATCAAATGGTTAGCTTTCACACTGTAAACTCTCAGGCGGTACTGTGTCAGTGGTAATACACACATTTTATACTGGTATGTTTTGTAATTGAAAGAACTAATGCTGTTCTCAAATAGTCAAGAGGATGCCTCTTTCTTAGTGGTAGAAACAGTGAAGTAATAGATTTTTGTTAATATAAAAATACAGGGTTGCTATGTATAGAACATGTTCGTACTTTTGAAATGTAATAATGGAGTATATAAGGATGTTGGAGTAATAATGTTATTTTTGAGATTTGTCTTGCTCTTTTGGTTTCATACATTAGCTAAAATGACTGCATGTGTGAGTCTGTGTATCAGGACTCATATGGTTAGCTTCAGAGTGCATTTGTGAGCGCTACTACGGTACAGAAGCCATTAAAGGCTGAACACTGTTAAACAAACATCATAGGATGTTATTAGTTTGATTAAACAAATCTCAGACAAAGGGTTTTAAGGAGTGGACCGAGGCCCGATGCGTATATGCGTGTGTGTCTGTCTATTTTCATTTGTGTTGTTCAGTATGAATTGTCTCCGTGCCAAAATTATAGTCATAGAGAGGCGATAGATTAACCAGTTTACCCAAACACAGATAGTGTGTATGTATGTGTGTGTGGATGGGTCTGCAATGCTGCGTTTGCTCAGTAGTGTCTAAACATTGCAGGACTTTTACATAATAGCAAGTTAACTGATGGGGCTGCGACTAATAATAATGTAAATGAAATATGCACAACAATGAAGTGACCAATAAAACAAGAAGTATATTTGAACAAACAACATAAAATAAACATGCTGAATATGGGAAACCTCACTGCGAATTGTATGATTAACATTTAAAAAAAAACAAACACAAACTCATTAGGTTTGACTTCTGTAATAGTGTGGAGAAATGGGAATTACATGTACGTGTCTGTGCATGGGCATATTGTGACACAATGGGCCCTACACACCCATGACAACCACAAACTACAGAGCTTTGTTGTTTGTGGTTGTTTTGTAGATGTTTTATGTCTTTGTGTGGTGGTATTGCAGATGAAAACCATGTACCTGCCTGTAATGTTTCTGTGTATACTCAGTGCTCCTGTCTGTGAACTCTGTGGTCTTTCCTTGCCATACGCACCTGCCTTTACTAACAACACATATGTTGCCTCTCTTGGGGGTCTTTACTTGGGGCAAAAGTTATTATACTGTCATGGATCTGACTCTAGACATGGAGGAACTAAAAACAAAGGGATTACCATCCAGTCTGAGCTTGGGACAGAAGGCTGCAGACACTACATTCCAGCCTTTGCTGTCACCATGTCATGACTACTTTTTATATTTCCCTAATATTGCTGTGTCCTAGTACGGAGGCCCAATGGTGCCCATGGATGATTATGATTTGTCACTGTGTATTTTGTTTCTATTTGCAAAATTATTTTGCCTCTTTTTCTTCTTGACTGTCATTCAGCTACTTTGCTGCTAAATTATATTATTTACATCCATAGCCTTGGCACTCATTAGTTGTTGATTGTTTTATTTTCTTATTCATTGTGCTTCCTTGTTGTCATAGTGGCATTAACAGTAGCTGGTGACTGACCTCACAAGGCAGGAAATGGGTTTAGAGAAATAGGAAGTTGTTGTGGTTACTGAAGTGTTTGATGATATCCAGCACCACTGGCTGGCATGTGTGTATGTGCACTTTATTGTGTGGCATATTTATTTCTTTTGTGTGTGTGTTATAAACTACTTTCCTCTTCTTTTTCTTTTGGTGTATGTGCGTGCATGTGCATGTTGTTTGTCTGGAATATGTCAGTGCTTTGTTCAAACATTTGGTGCCCACAGTTTTGCCAACACACTGCTGTTAGAGCATTGCTTCACAGCTGTGAGCCATGCTGTGAGTGTGTGATTTGGACTGAATATAAAAACAAGGTGCCAAGCTAAAATGGAGCACACATTCACATTCTGAGAAAGTAGGGGATAAATAAAGAGAGGAAGCAAGAATGTCTCCTTTTCATCCTCTTCTGGTCTCCTTTTCTCATCCAAATGTTTTGTTGGCTATAGTGTGTAGTTTGAGTCTGAAATACTATGAATGTGTTGCATTTTCACTACATACTTTCACCTCTTTCCTTTTTGTCTTTCTAATACCAATTCTCCAGCACTGCAGTCCCATGTTATCTTATTCACTCTCTGTGCCTCTGGAGCATTGCAGTGAAGTGAAGTCATAATTTTTGTCTCGGTGTAAGGCAGACCACCGAGCCAAATGTCAGGTATAAAAATGGAGACAAAAACAGAAGAGAGTTGGAAGGAAGCACTGGCTAAAAAGAAGAATTACTGAAGAATGAAGCATTAATAGAGGGAAGGAATGGGAAATAACTTTTAGCTAAACCAGAGATGGCTCACATATATACAAAAGCTAAATATCTATATGTATCTTGATATGTTGTTTGTTAAAGTACTCAAAACCATATGTTAAAGACATGTTGAAGTCCTCACACTGGAATTTTTTTATGATGTTAGTTTATCTTTCATTTAACTATGAAAACTTCTTCTTCTTCTTCTTCTTCTTCTCTTTGAAATCTCTCTATATAAAAATTGTTTATTTATAAAAGTCTGTTGTTAAGGTTTTAGCTCAGCTTGTCCAGTCAGTGTAGCATGAGCACTTCTCTGGTACAGAGCAGATCTTCTTTCACAGCAGCTCAACAGACTGAAACTCATTAATGAAAACAGCAGCATCTCCGTTTGTTGAAAAAGTCAAATGAGATAGATGCATTGTTTTTTCCTCCGTTTGATGGATAATAATTCTTCTTATGTGTTTGTGTGTGCTGACTTTCCGCTACTGAGTAGCTTCCACTTTAGCAGGCACCTGGAATGTGTCTCTTCCTGTTTCATAATTCTTCAACTTCCCAAAATAATAATAATAAAACTATTAATATGGATTTATCTGTGTCATGCTTTGGCATCCCTATTTTAATATGACATTATTTTAGCATATGTATTGATAGTAGAGCAATATCTTTTTTGTAAATTTTATTTGTATAAATATAACATTTTCTTCCTTAAAATGTGTTATGACAAAATTAACCAAACTCTTTTAATACATTGGTGTAAAATGACGAAATTGGCAAATTGGCAATCCATCTTTAAATCACATTAAGTAAACAATTCTATGGATCTGGTCATTCACACACTACAAAGTTTGGATTTTATAATCAATACTGCAGACATATTTTAGATGGGTGTTTGCTCAACTCTGCATGGATTAGGTTTAAAAGCACAGTGTTTATAGCCTCAGATTTACAACTGACTTTGTTTTATCAGGCCACCCACATGGAATCAAATACTTTCCCCCTGCCCAGTCTTTTGCTTTCACTCCCCAATTCCAATCTCCATTCCTCCCCAGATGTAGCCATGCTGTAAAGGAAAAATAAAAGTACAGATGCACAGATATTATTTAATCAGTGAGCTTGTTTGTTGTTGTTGCAGTTTTATTGCATAAACATATCATTAAAACGAACCATTTAGTCTTTTTTCTAAATGTACATTATGTGAAATTTGCTGGTATCCTTCCACCAAAAAAATATTCCACAGTTAAATCATTAAATAACTTAAAACTGACAAAACTAAAAAGTAAAGGGGAAAAAAATCTAATCAATACAAATATTTTTGCTTATTCAACAGAATGTTTTAAGTAATACAACAAATAAAAATGGCCTGGATAAAACAGATGGTACCTGTAGAAAAGATTATAAACAAATTATAAGATTTCTGTTTTATAACACGTTTCTCTCGTACCAGACGTTTTCAATTCACTGTCATTCACCATACTTAAATGGAGAAAAGCAGTCACTCTGTTGTTGCCAACTTCCCTGGAAGAGGCTGCAAGGGGAAAATCAACCCCAGATTGAACACAAGGGTACTTCAAATGGTGGACCAAGAGCCAAAGACAACTCTGAGATACAAGCTGAAGTCCAAGGTCAAGGTACAACAGAGACTGATCACACCATTGGTTTCTTTTGAGTGACAGTAGGTTCCATAGAGGTCTTTAATGTTTTAAGAAAAATATGTACTAACAGTAAAAGATGGAGGTGAGATGCTTTGCTGGCACTGGATGCCTTGTAGGGCCCAGTGTCAGAAAGCTTTGTCTCCATCACAGGTCATACATCTAGCTCAAAGCACCATAGGAAGTAAATATTGGACTTTCCTGAAGTGGCTTTCTAGAAGCACTGATCTGAATTCTGTGGAACATCTGTGGAAAGAGTTGAAACATACAGAGGCACCCTTCAAACCTGAGACAACTGGACCAATTTGCTCAAGACCAGTGGGCCAGACTACCTATCATTAGTGTCAGAGTCAGATTTTCCTTTAATTGCTTTTCTCTTCAAGTTATGTCATAAAAAAATGTGGTTACTTCTGTTGTCATGAAAGGCTACACGCAAATTCATCCATATCTGTTTGTCCATATCACAGCAGGTGTCAATCAGTTGACAGTTGTTCTTGAAAGCAAAGTCACTTTGTGATTGCACTGATTCAGCAGTGGCTAAAAAGGAAATCTTCTCAAAAGTTTCTGCGCATCAGTGCAGATCAGTACAGCGAGCGATTTGACCATAAATGGCAGTGACTGTGAGAGTTGGTCATATTCTTACAATTAAATGTCACTCATGGTGAAGTACTTTGATATTGGATACATGGGTAGGCATGTGGAGAAAATGAAGGCCATTTTACTTTGACTGTGGTGATGATGGCAGTGACATTTACAGTCTGTTATTTTAAATAAAATGCTCCAATAAATGTGAGGGTCCGACAGAACCAGCGGAGTTTCAGCTAAAAAAATCGAATCTTAATTTTATTTTGTGATCAATTGAAAGGAAGGGCTGTGTGCATTAAAAAACTTTGAAGTCAGACTTAAAAGTAAAGTTAAAGGACACATCACGCACAAGACATAGTGTGGCTCCTGGGGATGTGTTTTAAACATGTGAAGGTCAACATAGGCTTAGTAAAGTTCAGGAAGTGAGGGACGCTGAGTGATGTAAAAAGGTTATGGAGAGATGAAAGGATGATAATGTGGTTGGTTCTGATTGATTGTCTCCATGACGCAGCAGACGAGAAGGAAGAGGTGAATCAGAAGATGAAAAGGCAGCCCTGCACATATCTGTTGTGTCAGGGATACATGAGTAGCCTCTGATGGCAGAACGCTTCACTTTATAGAGGCTTAAACCTAAATGTGTCCCACTGCACTGAGAGACTGATTGTAGCCTGGTAAGGTTATGTGTTTTTTTGCTGTGGTTCTGTTCTTATGTAGATAAGTTCCCAAGGGAGCAAAGAGTTTTAGAGAGAAAACATCCCTTGTCCTCTACTCACATACACACACTCAAGATATTTTGCCTGTCTCTCTTATATACACACACACACATACATGGTGTATTGCTCTTGGGACAGGCACAACAAAAATGTTTTGTGTTCTTCTGAGTAAGAGTGTGTATCGGGTGGGGGTGATTTACAGACAAACCTGTTTGCTTTATAAGGGGGAATGACTTTCTAGATACTGAAGTAAATTTGATAATTAGATAACTGACTATAGATATCTGCATATGCGTATCTGAGTGTGTTTGTGGTTTGCATTTGTTCTGCCAGTGGAAATCAAACGATCCTTGCTGCAGTATTGCTTGCTTGCAGTATATTGCAGCTGGTTAGCCTACCTTAGCATAAAAATTGGGGTTAGCTAAGTAAACCGCAAAATCTCTAATCGTCATTAATTAACATGGTATGTCTTGCTTGACCAGAACAAAAAAGACAAATAATTGTCCAGCACATGAGCACTCATAAAAAGATGTTTTTGTTTCTACGTTGGCGCTTCTAGGTATTATATGTAGGTGAACTGTAGAGACAATTTTGTTAAGTTTTGTTACTTAGTTCAGTTTTTGGGTCGTTGCACTAAGCTAACATAATTGCTGACTTAAGCTAGTGTACGGAGTAGGGATGTGCGATAATATCTTAACTGTTGTTGTGCCGGCTGACATTAGAGTATGTCACTCACTCAAAAAAGCTAAACTAAACAAAACACAGTGACATACTGTCTAACAGTTGCAAATGCGTAGATTGAATGCAATGCCATGGTCCACTTGTGACACTCCTCAAGCTAAACCCCAAAGATACACAAACAAACATTGCAAGGAGACATAACACAGAATCCACAAGCCTCGCAACCTACACTGTTACAACCTCGCTAGCTTGGAGTTGGTTCAGCTTCGAAAAGATGTAGCAACAGCAGTTGCACCATCTCACTGTGATAACAACAAACGGACTGAATGTAACCCAGAAACAGCTGAGAGACAGCACACATTGTCCCATTTGACACAACATTTCTTAGAAAATGTATAATAATGTATGAATATGCAAGGTTTTTGGAAGGGCTTGTGAAAATTGAACAAAACTATAAACGTGACTGTCTTGTAGTGTCACTGCAAAAAAATCTCAAGATGAGCTTCCATCTGGTTTCTCACAGTGGAGGAAAAGTCTCTGTGGGAAATCTGTAATGGAAGTCCTTGCCCTTGGTTGGTGACACTTGCAATATGCTTTGAAAATCTTTAACTTTTCCTTTTAAGGATAGTCCCTGTAATTTTCTAAAATTCATTGTAGCTTGCCAGGAGATAGTCACGATAGTTTAAACCCTTGAACAGTAACTGTTCAGATTCTTCTGTATTCTTTTCCTCTTTGTTATGTTCTTATTTTGTCCTGGTTGCTCCCCTCCTGACTGTGTCTTTCTAACTCTCTCCTCTCTCAGCCTGAGTGGATCCACCCAGTGTAATTACAGAGCAGTTTGCTTATGTAAGGAAAGCCTCCTCTGAAACAGCACTTTCTAGCAGAGCTGCTATTTCAGCTTTTTGTGTGCACTTGCAGATTTCTACGTGCTACGTAGTGTGTTTGTGTGTATATGTAAACGTGTTTGCGTTAAATGGCGGATTCTATCTTCATCTGGTTGTGCTACTTTGAAAGTTGTCATTTGTTAAAGATTGTTTGTGTGTGTTACACAAAATGTTACAATAAGGCACCCTACTGTATATCTTTGGCAGAGTTTTCTCAATCATGTTAGTCTCCCCTGTAGTTTTCTGTCTGACTCAAACATCTGGTGTCCACATGGCCACAAAGATGCGAAAGTCCAGTTATCAGTTTGTTCATCATTCACTTAGCGCAGGGCTGAGTTTCCTATGCTTCTTTACTAATGGTAATTGGTTTCTTTAAACAATGAAAAAAGGGAATAAAGAGACATGGAAAAAATAATTGTAAAAATACCACAACATCCTTAGAAGTACATGCCAAGGAAGATCCATTTCAGATATGTAGAGGAAGTCACAGAATAACAACTCACAGGTACTACTTCTACAAACCAATTCCAAAAACGTTGGGATGCTGTGTTAAATCTGCAAAAATACAGAAAGCAATAATTTGTGTTTTGTACTCAACAGGACTGTTTAACAGTTTTAACTGAGAAAATTTGCCATTTTCAGAAAAACACAAGGTAATTTTGAAATTGATGGCAGCAACATGTCTCAAAAAAGTTGGGACAGGTTTACAAGTTTACCACAGTGTAGCATTTCCTCTTTTTTAAGTCTCTGAATGTCTGGGAATTGAGAGAACAGTTGCTGCAGCGTTGGGAAAGCAATGTTGTCCCATTTTTGCCTGATATAGGAATCAGTTTGATTCAATCAAAATTTCAATTCTTGAAATCAATTTTGATTCAAAACTCAGAAAACCAGTTAGCTTCTTACTGGGTGCCACACTCTGCTGTTCATATTGCATATTGTCAATTGTGGACTGTCTATAGTTAAATTATTATGCATGCATTCACTAGCCTGTGCATTTGCCTGCTAAAAGATCTCTTAGACTTAACAGCGATTGTCAGAGGCGTGTTGCCTGTGTCTCCCCCAGTCGCTCACACAATGGTGCAACTGTGTCAACCTTGAAAACGTGTAGCATAGCATAGTTTACGGCGTGGTTGGGGACACACACATACACGCACTTATACATGGTTTAGGCCTCTGTCTAACTGTGGGTTGACTGGGCCATTGAGTCCTATTCTCTCGCTTGTCTTTTGTCATCCGGAGAAACATGAGTAGAAACACGCTGCATCTTCCTCCCTTCTGTGCTTCTGTCCTTGCTTTCCCTTCACCTTCTCCTTCATCCATCTTATGGCATCAGTTCGTCGGTTTGGATCATGCTCTAGTTGCCAGTTGAGAAACTCTCATCAAAATGGGAATGGGAGACGCTGGAAGTGTCGGAGCGCTGCTCCCGAATGGCTGCTTGGGTCTCGGATTAAAGCACAGGGAGAAGAGGAAGATGATTGGAGAAGAGAGAAAGGAGCAGCTCAGGCCAAAGCGGCACCACAGGCAGGTGATGTTGGTCCTCTGCGTGTTTGTGTTTGTATGTGATCCATTTTGGATAAAAAGTCCTTGTTGAGGTCACACATACTTCTTCATTTATCTGGATTTAGTTAAACGATGTATTATTTTTGACAACAAATGAATGCATCGAATGGTTTTTAAAAGCCAAAACCTAATTGTTGTATTGTTGTCGACACAGTTTGTGCCTGTTTGTCCGCTTTGCTGAATCAAAGGTTAAATATGTTTTATAACATTTAGCTCTGCATGGGTCTGCATGGGTGTCATCATATTAGCACGTCAGTGACATTACTCCTATCATGTGTTTTTCATCATAACACTCCCCCATAGTGTCATTACATCATCTGCAGCACATCGTTGACATCACTGTAAGCTGCTGTCTGCTTACGTAACCCTCATGGTTCAGGCTGTGTTTCGCTTTAGGAATTTAGTCTCATGAGTTTCTAGTTTTATCAGGATAAGCAGAGGTCAAAATATAATGGGCTGTAAATCTCTCATGACACAATTATTCTTAGTTTTAGCAGTTAGAGTAACAATACATGTCAGTTTTTTTCTAGTCTAATTGACGTGTGTTTTTAAATTCCAAACAGTCTAAAAGAGTGACCCACTCCCTCCCCTGCTTCCTCACAGGTGAGCGTTGAGAGGTTTGATCTCTCTGGCTACTGCCAACCTTTGTACTTAAGTAAAACATTATGTCCCAAGATGAGTTTTTGCAAAACTCTGAGTCAGGCTGAAAATATGTTGACTTTACTCAACTGAGAAACCTGGATATGTGTGTGTGTGTGTGTGCGTGTGTGTGCATGTGTTAGGGTGTGAATAAGAACGAAGCAGAAAGGAATAGGGTTAGTGTGAGTGTGTGTTTTAATAACTTTGTTGCCATATAATACTTTTGGTTAAAAAGATCATTGTGACATATGGACCTCCTCTCTTCCTGTCTGTCTTTTTTATTCTTCTTTTAATGGCTCTGTCAATGTTGTCTCTTTGTTAGTCTTTTCCAGTTTTTCCTTTGTCATTCGTCATTCCTTAGTTGTAGTTTGCTAACTGATATGGATCAGCAGTAAGAGTCTCGGGCCAATGGCATGTTTTTAACAAATTCATAAAAACAGACTTTAATATCAGACCAAATCTGAACCTATTTGAGCACTTTTCAAAAAACAAAGATCAGAGAAAACTCTACAAAACTGTTTCGTGACAATGATGTGTTTTGTGTTCAATCTGTGTGCGACAAGTAACAAGAAGCCATTCAGTTTGGCTCGAGTCATTTTGTCACACATTAGTTCCCCATGTTCTGTCTGCTATTGTTGTCTGTTGTTTGCATGTGGTAAAGACCAAAAAGTGTCACTGAGTTTATGAGGATGTTTTTAAACGCTGTTAGGAAACATTGTTGGTCTACGGCAGCATATTTTACATAACATTCATTTTCAAGCTCACAAAGGTTATAAGTGCATAAAGAACAAATGCATGTATCTTCACTTCATAGTTGTTATTATGAACTTTTTTTTTAAAATTATTGTTTTATTGCCCAACCCTGCTTGTTACCAAGATATATATATATATCTTGGTACCTTTTGAATGGGACCAACTGCTGGCCCTTGTTTTTAGTCTTTGTGATAAACTAAGTCAGTCAGCTGCTGAATGTAACTTCATATATACCATACAGACAAGAGAGCCCACTCAGTCCTTCCATCTAACTGCAGGAAAGCAAAAGTGCAGCTCCTAGAATGTTAATCTTT